>JAHDVE020006034.1:0-279320 GCA_022606495.2 Halesus radiatus | reverse complement strand
AAAGATTATTATATACTTGGCTAAATAGGAAAGGGACCCAGGGCCGTTGTTCTAGGTTTCCCGGCTTCCTATGAACATAAAGAAACAATGGCGGATAAAAGAAATTAAATACATGTAAACATATACATATACATAATCAATCCAAAGATAACAAGCCTACTCACATTCTAAGCACACTTAATGCTTTTCCGATTTTCTAGTTTTCCTAGATGGTCGGTGGTTTCGGTGGAAATTAAAAAAAAAAAGCATGTTTTTTTTTTATTTATTTTCATACATAAAACTACGATGGTTGATAAAAATAGGTAAGTAGGTAAGTTACCTACTTAAATTCGGCTAGTCACAAAAGGCTCAAATATTTACAAGAATGGCTTTATTCGCACTATCACTATATTTTCATTTATTGGTAACAAACACATTGGTATTACGCAGGTAGAATTATATTTTTTTCAGCGCCCCATTACACTCACAGCATTGTATTTCGCAACAAAACCTGTCTTTTGACTCTGCTCGCTTATCAATCTACAGAGGCTTTACCTCAGCAAATGAAATATCGACCTGCCAAAGCCTTTTACACAATGACAGGTCCGCGACCGAGCTAATTTTAAACACCTTTGGCGAATCGCATTGAAAAATGAGTTCGATGCCGCGTGTGTAAAGAGTGGCATGTCGCTCGGTTCAGTGTTCAGTTGTTCAGTGTTCCGTGCTCCTCGCCAGGTGGAGTACGCGTTGCGACCGCAGAGGTGAAAAGCTTAGGATTTTCCCATTCGAACAAATCTGCATTTATATTTAAATGTTTGTATTTAAAAATACCGCCCGAAGCATATTGGCATAATATTACCCGTCTATTTATTGCTAATTTCTGCGCTATTTTATTTCTAGTTTCTACTTTCTACCTACCGACGTTTTCTGTGCATTTGTTTACATCGGTGACAGTTTGTTATCGGCGGTTTCGCGAGTGTTTTCAAAGTTAGCAAAAGTGAATTTCAACTTGGTGATATATACCTAGTTGTCATATTACTTATTTTAATCAGTGTGAATGTTGTGATTTAGTGGGTGTCTGGATAACATTTAGGCTGTCGCGTGATACGTGTTTTCATTTACTCTCAGACATACCAGTGCTACATGTTTACCTTCGTTTTACTCGCCGTTGTTAGTGTTGCCATCAATGCAATGCTTTCACACTAAACTAAGTGGAATTCAAACACGATATGAACTAAATATGTTTCGTTATGAATTTGCTACATGGGAATAAACTTTAAAAGTGCAGTCACTGTTGGATTACGGTTTGTCATTACTTGTTGAATAACTGCATTTCTCCGATGGCTCGGTCCCCGAAGACAGCCCAGGCCCACGGCAGGTCCAGGGTAGGCTCTAAAGAGCTGAACAGACTGCGTGAGCATCTTGGCAAATCTCATGGTAAGTCATCTCAATTAATTCAGCATGTTGCATCATCATTCATCATAAATTATAATGCCTACGAAAGTCTGGAGAAATAGCCAAAACCGTCACGTAATGATTGTAGATATTTTATATTGAGGGTGTCCAGACAGATTCAATTTTAAGAACTGTAGGATTCTAACAGGTATCTAATTAAAAAATAAACAAGGCTGATGTGTACCTGACCTGACACAAATGTACAATGTCAATATGAAAGAATAACATGCACCAATTCATTTTAATATTTTGTTTGTTCAACGTCCAAAACATACTCCATGAATGAACCACGTAAACAAACTTGAAATAATAAATAATTACCTAAACTTAAAACGCATTATTTTGAATCTCCGCCGACGTAAATAGTTGTTTCTTGTGATAATTCAGTTGAAATGAAGTGTTATTTCAATAATCTATGGGTATTAAGAACGAGTCTGAATTGTAAAACTTTTCTAATAATTAAGGAGTCCACCCATTCAATTAGTTTGATAAATACAGAAAATACCCGTTTAATATTGCCAAAGTTCGCTTTATGGGGCTTACGAACTTTTTTCGCCTTTTCTTTTGGATGTTTCCACACGTCATTATGATCCAAGTAATTATGGAATGTCCACATATATGTGCAATGTGTATAAAAAATGTAAAAATATCGTCTTAAAATAAATTAACAGTAGCTAAACATGTTTTGGAAATGAAGAGAATCAGTCTACTTGCAGGGACAAGTTTTCTACATCAAATAAACAAATAAAAACAAAATATACGAACAATTTTTTTAACAATTTTCATAATGGAAATAACTGAAAATAATTCAGAATTTGAAGTGATATTTCATTAAAAAATGATATTATCCACCATTGAAAGTGCGATGTTTAAAAAAATCTAATAAAGTCGAGAAAATAGTGTACAGGAAAGGTGAACGTCCGAAATAAAAACTCAACTATCGTAATTGAAGTGTGAAGTGTGAAGTGTAGGTACTTAACTACCTCCTATCTACTTTTCCTCACACTAAAAAAAGTATCTACAGACTCGAACTAAAGAAAATAATTCTTCTTTCTATTTTCCACGGCTTATTACGGTACATTTTGATGGAATAATGGGTAATTATAATTATCGTATCATGTGCCGTCAAAATAATATAACGTGTAAATGGAAAAACGAAGGAAAATCAACACGTGCGAGTACCGTACGTACCAGAATTATTCTTATTATTCCAAATAATGACAACTACCGGGTTATTTATGAAACACAAAAAGTTTAGGAGAAAAAACTAAATACTCTAGAAAAAGCAATGCTGTAAACATGATCCAACTTTATTAACAGATTGAAGTTTTACATAATTCTCGTGAAAAATATGGTAATAATCGCTCAATTATATTGTAAAAATCCATTTTTTCGGATGCAAGTTTCCACCAATTATCACTTGGTATTCCACTCATCTCCCCAGCTTTCTTTATCATTTTCTTTGCATTTCTTATAACGTTTTTGTACTCTGTGCTACTTATATTAATCTCTGTGGATACTATTTACTATACTAGATAGGTTCCCAACCCAAAGTGGTCCGTACGACAACTGGGGGCCCATATAGATTTGCAGGGGGTCCACCATGGCGGGGAGAAAAAAGGGGGTCCACGGATCGGAGTTCATTGGCTGCTCTCTGATGGTCCGGTGAGCAATGAACATTTCACTCGTTACTGCAGACACTGCACAGAAAAGTCAAGTTTGCTAAAGTAAGGTAACGGTTTGCAACGCAGTCCATTGTGGGACTTTTCTACGCAGTGTCTCCAGTAGCGAGTGAAATGTTCATTCCTCACCGGACCGTCAGAGAGCAGCCAGATTGCACGTATAGTAAAGCAGCGTAGTAAGTTTCGCTCGACAAGTCTGCGTCCACGCATGCACGTTCATGTGCAAGTTTTTACAAATTTTCATACTAACAGCAATGCATCGAGTAGTGAATAAACACCACTTGCTCAATATTGTACCCTAGTTTTTGACAGATATTCCGGGGGGTGGGGTCCTCGGAAAATTAAAAGAACGGGAAAAGGGTCCACGGGGGAATAAAGTTTGGAAATCTATGCTATAGGTTGGCGTTCTAGTCCATCCATATATTGCGCATGCACTTGCGTACTTCACTATTTATAGACAATATCGCGTAACTTTACTGGAATTTACAGTTTCAAACAATTTGATATCGTGGGCGCCTGTAATTAGTTACATGTATTAATTCCCCGTTTGCTGCAATGAGCTCTAGGAAACAAGGCCTGCTCGATTTATCACTTTCATTAACTTTCATCCCGTGGTAGAATGCACTTAAAATTAATAATGCAGTTATATAATGTTTATTTTTTTATGTTTTTGTAATCAAAATGTTTTTTTTTCTATTATTATAATTTTTTATATATTTTTTATATAAATAAGTCAATGTGGATTAGCCGCAGTTTGAAAATGGCCTTGAACGCCGAAACCGCTATCACAATAATAAAAACTAAAATACCTGCAGAACTTAATAATAACATTATTAAATTTGTTTTACATTAAATTACAAAAAAAATTACATGGAGTTCTATAAATTAAACACAAAAACCATTAATACACAATGTTATCTTTATTTGAACAAAGTATGGCTGAATTGATGGATGTTTTATTATTATTGATGACAACGGGTTGGATTTGGTTCTAATTAATCGACCCCGCCGGTGTGTTCAATGGGGAAATAAATAATGGGTAGCCAGTACAGCACTTTCTTTAATAATAAATGATAGGTTATTGTTTCGGTAACCTATACCTCCTAATACGCTTTTTTTAAACTAACAAGTTTAACCCTTAGTTTGTTTTTTTTCTAATAAGGAACTCCAATCCAATTTAAAAACAAATATATATCAATAATGACGTTCAAACTTAAATACCAGTATATTTCTTTTTTTTTCTAAAGTTAGTTTTCATGGTTAAAATAATTTTCAAAGTTCCAAATTTTCAAGGTCCGCCAAAACCCTCCAAATCTATGGCCGGTCGGTTTTGGGGTAAGAATATCAAATGTCAAAAGAAGGATGAGCTTTACCGTATATAAATTTATATTCTATTCAGTGGCGTAGCGAGGGGGTCGGAGGGGCGGATCGCCCCGTTCGCCCCTATTAGGAGGGCGGCAAAATTTACTTGTGCTGAGATTTTACTGCGCGTAAGGTCCGAAAAGTCAAATTTTAAACTTAAGTGTTCTATTTTGGTTTTGAAATAGATATTTTTCGCTCTTTCATATGATTCCCTTTTTCCACCAACATCATTATTTTTATGACGTCACAACGGCGGCAAATTATGATTCCGCCCCGGGCGACGATGACCCACGCTACACCACTGATTGTATTCATAGTAAACCATAACTAAACATAAGTAATAACATTATTTACCCTTTTAGAAACTTTAACTCAAAGAATAATAATAGTATTGAGCAATAACATTATCCTAATATTCGTATTGATAATTGGTTTGGTCATGAATATTCTAATTAATATCATTAATAATGTTTTTTTTTATATTGAACAACAATTAAAGATCTTTGTCGCCCAAATTAACTTTAAATTTCGCCAAAACTAAAAAAAAACACATATTTAAAATACAAAACAAAAATGAAAAATATAAATCTCCATACGAATGTAAAAACAGAATACACACGTGACGTCAGATGTGCCAAATACAATGGTACCAATATAACAAGGTGTTTTAATGAGATGATTGTTTATTCGCTATTAAATGACGATTTATAAATTCTACGTATAATTATATATAGTAAAAGTTATATATCCAGAATCGGCGTTTGCTGATCTATATGAATACATATTTTTAAAGTCCTAATATTTTTTACTGGAGCTCCTTATTACTCTTCCGGGAAAGAAAAAAAAATGAACTCATTCTACATCAAAATGTATTTTCATGTTAAGTCGAAAGACAAACTCACAGCACTTCTTCGATGCCAACTACCAACGTAGGTTTATTTTGAGTGTTCAGTCTGAAAAATTGGCACACTGGAATTCGTGACACCGAAGTACGCGTCTCGCCATATGGGTATATAATAGAGTTTGATCTGTGTCACGTGTCACATCTTCCTCTCCTCCAACATGGCCAATTATTGGCATTGCATCATCGCCCGTAATGCTCTGAACCCCGCGCATCATCGGCGACGAGGTCGTATGAAAACAATGCTTTTCAATAAAAATATATCAAAATTTTAAAATCTTTCTACTAACTAAAACAAACAATATTTTAACATTATAAGACAAAAATTTGATGAAATTACCTGTGTCGACATTTTATTAACAGAACTTTGTTTGTCTGAAGCAGTAAAATCTTTAGAACGGTGAGCTCTCGCGTCATGAAATTTGAACAGCTCTTCTGTCATGGATTTCTAGGTAGCTTTGATACAGCCATCCATTGATGATCGTATCGCCGTTTCAAAAGCCAAAGGGAACTGTGCAATTTTGACGGTTATTAAAAAATACCTCCATTTTTTAATTAAAAAAATTTTATGTGACTTTAATAATAAATTTTAAGTATAAAGCGTATTATATAGAGAGTATGTAAGTATAATGCATATATATATATTCGTAAAGAGGGAACCCTTACCTCGTATTTTCACTGTTTTTTTTTCATTGAAACAAAAATTTAGAAAAAAAAATTACGATAACGACTGTTTTTTTATTTTATTTTAATGTTTACGAATAAATTTTCTATAGCTATTTAAAATGTGTCATATTTTATATACCGCCAAAACGACATGTTCGTTTTTGTTCGTGAATATGGCGCTGTTGACGTCACGCCGACCATCGTCGGTGACAGCCGTTTTACCAGCCAGTAGCGTTATGTACATCATAGTGACATTGTAGCCAATTCGAATGTTGTCGAAATGAGCGGTTTTAGATCGTTTTTAAAATCAACAATTATGGATGAAAATATTAAAATTACGCATTATTACTTCGATTATCAGAATCAGAAATATAAACTTTAAATCTTCCACACATTTTTAACGGTATCCATAGTTTGTGAAAATACCCAATTCTGGCATTTGTTTCATTCGGGTGTCGAATGAGATATTTCATCGCCTCTGGAGGTGACCTTTCAGGTCGTCTGTCAAGTGCTTGTCGCTATTCAAAAGTTGGCAGGCAGCATTTTTTTCTTCATAACTAATCCCTCATAACTAATAATAGTTATAATAGCCGTGAATTTTTGCCGTTAGTTTTAGCTAGGTGTCACATTGGCTATTTACTTTCCAAAAATGACACCAAAAGTGGTCCATTTCCAGGATTAGAATGGAATTAGTAGAATTCTGGCACATCGTATTTTTTTATGAATATTATGCGGTGTTTGCCCGATACTCATTTGCTGGAGGTGTCGTATTGGTTAGGTTATTTGACAGTCATCGCTTGGATTATGGTCAAAACTTAATTTCGCAATAATGAAAAATAGCTCACACGCAATTATTTTTACTTCATAAACGGTTGAAATGCGTTGTTCTCAATAGTCAATTTTTGCACAAGAACCCTTTTGTTTTTGGGCCGACGTTATGTTATTTATTTTTCAATCCAAATCTCGGACAAAGCCGGTCAGTAAAGCTAGTTCATGATTTGTGACAGATGGTTGGTCAATTGTTTTATTTTGCTCTCGCTAGATTAAATACAATGCAAACATTGGCATGCAATTCAAACGCTTGTTACAATGCAAAACGTCCCAATTACGTTTCATCCGATACAAAGACATAAGTTTTTACAATCTTGTTACAATTCACAATGTCTGCCTAGCTCTTTTGCATCGGTGCAAGAGGTCGGTTGCGTCGGCTTCAGTGAGTTCAGCATTCCTTCAATGCCGTTACGCGGCCAACACGCAGCACGCATTCTACACAATGAGATTTACTATTGGCTAGGTGGAACTTGAACCCACGGTCATTATCGTCATTACGTCATCCAAATTTCTCTTCACTACTCTACTCTTTCTTTATTGCTAGTGCACACGGCTGTTAAATTTCATGCAAAATTATCAACATCGACTCTGGGAAGCGCCACCACTCCTACCATGTGGGATTTACAAATAAATAAGGTTTGTGTACGACTATGATCAATTGTTAGTAGATTATTTGAATTAAAATTCCTTGTTCCAATCTGTACACTTCGAATAATTTATTTATCAGTAGCGGAATCTGTTATAAGGTATGGAATTACAGTCTGGGGACTTTCCTGTAAAACAAACATCAACCATGTTCAAGGAGTGATACATTGGTTAAATTATTAGCTCACGAACAAAGGCATAATATGCCATACTTTTATCAGAGTCTCAAAATTCTTTCAGGAAGATCCATTCTGTGGTACAAAATTATATTTCAGCACTTTAATAACCCTATAAATACTACAAATAGACTAGAGCATACTTACAATGTTAGTCTCAATTTTAATGAAAAATTAATGCTTCCTAAGCATACAAACAAATATGGACAAAGAACTTTAAATCACATGATTCCTAGCTGTTAAAAAATATGTTACCCCCTGAAATAAAATAAAAAAAACTGCTTTAAAACAGTATTTTTTTTGTAACGTTATCTGTAAATTTAGGATAAAGTTTTGAATAACAAGCTCCCGTTAGACAAACTAAATGTAGTTTATCGGGACTTTTTGCATTATGTTTTTTTGTAAAATGACTTAAATTTAAATAAAAAGTCTTCGAGTTCATTATGCCCAAGTAAATAGTGTCGACCATCCTGACACTTCATTTTATATCTCCCAGCACTCCTTCGTCCTGCATGATATTATAAAAAAACCCTTTGGTGGGTGGTTGTATTCTTACCACACGCCCCACCCAGGGAAGCCCATTAAAAATATTATTATAGATAAGACGACTCTTCCATATAGTTGGTGTTGGTATACCTTGTCTGCCATACCTCTTTTTCTCGACATATTCAAGAGTTCAATACCCTTTCGCTTTTTTTTAAATGAGTTCTACCCAACAGAAAACAACTTAAAATTTACCTAGCTAAACCTTCAAACTAATCACCTATTACCTAATTAGCCTTGTGCGAAGATCAAACCAGTTATTATGAAATAAACGAAAACAGGTATTTAAATCTTTACAGAAGTCGCGGTCTATGAAAAGGTTTAGGTTCAGAATATTTGCCATACTTTTTTTTTCTTTATTAATAAGTAGGTACCCTCCTTAACCTTAGGAGGTGTTGATGTATATCACATGTATTGTAATTTATATACACGCGCGTATTAAGCCTAGAAATCTCCTTTGGATCCTGCTGAAATTTTTTCCTCTGAAAAAACTAGAGAATCGAGAAAAACGAGAACACGCCTCCGAAAAAATAATAGTTTTACTGCAAGAGTTCCCATAAGTTGATAAGAATATTATATGATATTTGTAGATTTTTATTTTGGACAAACTGATGTGTATCCGGCGTGGCTAGGGTTTTTTTGGAATAAAGTTACGAAGTTGTGAATTCCTGCTTGTCGTTTGGGTGCCATAATTGATTTGACAACGAAAGTAACTATCTCTAAACAACAACAACAAAAAACATTCATTTGTTAATTTTATTTCATTCCAATAAAAAAGTTATAATACCCGAAAAAATCTTCTTCTTTTGAATATGTAATCTGTGGCTGACCAGAGTGGTATATCTATGGGATAACCTCAATACAACATGGCGGGTTTAATGTTTTTCATACTAATTTTAAAGCGTTATAGCAACAGTTTTACATATTGGATTTCATTCAAACTACTCTAAACCTTCCCGGCACTAATAATAACAAACTGTCCTGTTTTCAGCGAAACGGTCTAGTAATTTTCGAGAAAATCGACAACAGACAGACAAACATTCATTTATATATATATATGTACACCCGAAATACCGTTGTCTGACAATAGCACAAAACGGGTCCCTTATTTCGGCCATTACCGCTTCATTCAGATTAGCACGAATCTACGGTACCAAAACCAATTTGTTCTACGACCAGGATATTATTTTTTTTATAATTAAAAATATGAAATTATTATGATTTTCCTATTTCACAATCGTAATAAGGAACTCCAGTGACACATATAATGGCTTTAAACATATATATTCATATAGATCAGCAAACGCCGATTCTGAATATATTACTTTTATTATATATAATTATTATACGTAGAATTTATAAATCGTCATTTAAAAGTGAATAAAAAATCATCTTATCAAAACATCTTGTTATGTTGGTACCATTGCATTTAAAACATCTGACGTCACGTGCGCATTCTGTTTTTGGATTATTATGAACATTTATATTTTTCATTTTTGTTTTGTATTTTAAATGTGTTTTTTAGTTTTGGCGAAATTTTGTTGTTGTTTAATATTAAAAAAAAACTGTTATTAGTGAAATAAATTAGAGTATTCATGAGCAAACCAATTATCAACGCGGATATTTTGATCATATTAATGCTCAATACTATTATTATTCTTCAAGCTAAAGTTTCTAAAATGTGGATAATTATTACTTATGTTTAGTTATGGTGTACTATGAATAGAATATAAAATTATTTACGGCTTATTTTTAATTAGGTAAAGCTTATCCTTGTTTTGACATTTGACATTCTAACCTCAAAAATGATCAAAACCGACCTCCCGTAGATTTGGAACGTTTTGGTGGACTTAAAAAATTGAAAAATATGAAAACTAACTCTAGAAAAAAAAAGAAAAATACTGGTATTTAAGTTTGAACGTCATTATTGATAAAAAAAATATCAAAAAATTGGACTGGAGTTGCTTATTGAGACCAAATTTTGCTTCGCGATCGACCAGTTGGCAACAATGGGAATCCTCGTATTCAGTATTGAGATTGAGATGTACCCACGCTATTTGCTAGTTCCCTGGTCTGTGGAATCTGGAATCACCCAGAGATTCCCTGAGGTCTGGAGTATCAGCTAAGTGCGATTGCTTACTTTATTGATTCAGTAAAAAGTAACAGTATTATTCAGATTGCTATTTTAGTAAGTAAACATTGTGACAGCTGATTTTTCCATAGTGTTTACTGTGAGACTGCCTCAAGTCATGTTTTGGACAAATTAAATCGATTGGTTTGTGACAAGAGTGGCAGGTGAAGGTTCTTATGTTCCATTTGTGAGTTTGTTTTATTATATTCCCAGGTGTTGTGATGTGTTGCGTAATGCCAGGACTGGAGATAGCTTAAACACTTTCACTAGACATTCAATCCGAGCCTCCAGAATAGATGACTGTCTCTTTATAGATAATTTTATTTTTTGTTTTTGTATTTTTCTGGAATCTGGGCCAAATAATCTGTCTTTCAAAATACGTCATATGCCACTCCATCGAGACCGAGGATGAAGAAATCTAATTTAGAGAAAACTTACGTCGTGGTTCTTTTTTAAGACCCGGTGGCCCCTATGCAAGCTCTGGACTTCAGTTTATGGGAATTCATACTGTGCCATCTAGTATCTGCACCATATGTGAGAAGAATATTGGTTTGTTTTTCTTCTTCAAATCCCCGTTCAACAAACCATACACTCACTTATTGACCAACCACTATTTTGAATACAGGTTTTCAAACTGGCATTTGAAGTAACATACTAGCTACCTTCCTAGTCCTTATGCGGGAGAAGGTATTTATTAATAGTCACTTCAGTAATATGTATCTGGCATTGATAGTAGACGTCGCCGTTGAATTCTGGCAACCTCACTGCTTATTTTTTGTTGCTAAGCAATCTTGCTTTTCCTCTTTGTTTATCCCAAGTTTTGAGTGCCTTTCAGTGTTCAACGGCAGGGCAGGTGTGCCTTGTATAAAGAATAAAGAGGAGCACAATCGGTGGCTAGTGGAAGGTGCTCTATAGTATGGCTTTGGTGAATATATATGGGGGAATATACACGTGACATACTTGAACGAATTACAAATAATGCAGAGTAAAATTATAAAAAAACTTTTCAATTATAACCCAGCACCCGCACCATGCTGAAAATCAGAAAACTGCGCGAATATAATATATGCCTATTAATCTACAAAATACATAATAGACTTATACACACGAACACAGCATTTATAAAAAAAACATCACGAGTACACGAACACTACACAAGACAACATAATAAATTGTACACGATTTTTGATAACTCACTATTTTGTTATAAAAATCTATGCAAAAGCCCAGATGGGCGTATAATCGAATAAAAAGTTAGTGTTTGCCTATTGATTTAATAATATAATAGAAGGTTAATAAGTGGTTAATTTTTTATTTCACGCCAAGCTTAGGGTTATTAGGATTATGTTTTTCATTTTTGATGATTAAATGCAAACAAAATTTGTTTTATTAGCAAATATAAAATAAACTGTATATCGAAAATCAAATCCCGCGCGGATCCAGCGGTATTGCAATCCCTATTTGTATTGACATAAATGTATTTTTTATAAATAAAGAAGTCGGGTAACTTTTGTAACCCTCAATATCTCTACAAGTATAACTGGTATCATCTGTTTTGACTGATGACAGAAAACCCTAACCCCGTTCTGTATTCTCGCGATTTATTGATCGTGACTAATGGAAAGGTCGGAAAATCGAACGGAGTAGAATGGGTGCAATGACCAAGATTAACCCCCTGATTACTGCAGTACTCAACATTCAATGTAATATACGTAGACATATTTCTATAGTCCATCGTTATGTACAAATCACGCAAAGATTATATATACATAATAGTTACAAACATGCAATTTGATGCCAAAATAACTTTAGTGTTTTTAAAATCCTATACGCCGTTCGCGACACAAAATGTTGACGACATTTAACATTCATTTTATGGTGTATTTCATGTGTACCCGGCCTTGCTGGTTTTTTTAAAAATAAAGTTATGAATTCTGAATTCTTGGTTGTCGTTTGGGTGCCATAATTGATTTGCCAGCGAAAGTAATGCCTTGTGACAACTATTACTATCATTTCATTCCGAACATTTATTTTTTCCAAATATATCTAAATAATAAAGTTCTGAAGTAGGTACCTACTTGTGTTTTCCAACAATTTTACATATTGGATTACATTCAAACTACTCTTTAAACCTTTCAGGCAATAATAAGAACACACTGTGCTATTTTCAGCGACACCGGTCGAGTAATTTTCGCGACAATCGAGGACAGAAAGACAAAAATTCTTTTTTGTATATAGAGATTAATAAGTATTTGAATTTTCTATTGGAACGATTTGAAATGATTTGTCAGCCTCTGTGTTTTCCCCCTCCTACAAAATGTGTCTCTTCAAGACCCACGTTCACTCCTTCATATCCTCAAAAAGACCCTATACACAGCATCCCCAAAAATGACATAGTTCCTGAGGGAAATTATTTTCCTCACGAGTTAATTTCTGGAACCATATGTAATATACCTATGTTATACCCGTGGGAGATCCCTTGCACTCTTTTATGCTCCGAAATCGAGAACTTCTGCCCACCAGAACACGCCAACCAGCAGAGCGACTCAACTTCTCAACGATGCTGCGTTGACCGTTGACATTTTCAATGTCAGTTGCATACAGTTTAGCGACTATAATAATTGGATAATTTCTATAGCGCCGTTTTTGTGAAAAATCACCTCAAGGACTATCTTTTGACCCATCTCACAAAATACTTTTTATACTTTTCCTATCAACCTTTCACTCTTGTTATAGTATTTGTTTACTTGTTTATATATTTTTTTTACCATTTCTAATTTACTGTAATTTGTTCTACATCTGTAATATACTGGTGTGCAACTGTTTTATGGAGACTTTATTATCTGTTTGAAGGCACTACCTTACGTTTGTATTGTAATGTTTACAATAATAAATGTGTACGTAGATAATACGATATTGTGATGTAAAAAAATGACCATTCAACGGTAATTATTTATTATTATTTACTTATCAACATTTACTTATTTTTATTCATCTATTATTATTTACTTATTATAATTTACTGATTATTATTTACTCACTACTTTTTGTTAAAAAAAATATGGTCACACTATGATTGTGGCTTATTGGAACACAGATACTTTATGATAGTTATTTGGGTCACAATGAAATTATTATTGTTGTGATCTATAAATATACAGCCCAACTAAAAGATTTACTGTAGATTTTATAGTTGTTTATAGTATGAATAACTTTGGTGTTATTTAAAAATGAAAAATTATAATATATAGTTTCACTAAAATTGTAAAGTCGCTCATCTCAACAGGACTGACTGTCCTAGTGAGATAAGTGGCTAATGTTTTTTAAATTTAAGAATAAATGAATTATTGCTCAACATATTTGGAGATACTGATTTTCCTCGAAACTTGCAGCGTAAGGACTACAAAGTGCTCTAAAAGGTTTACCTTTTGACTGTAAACAGTAACGCAAGTATGAGGCAATAAGGAAGAAAACTGGGGTTTTCAACAATTTTTCCACCCTTTCGATGAAATGCTGTTAATTGCCAGGTTGGCTCTTGACAACTGGCTCGGGGGATACGACCTACGTGACCTAGATAATGCTTTATGGCTGCCAGTCTTTTCATTTGATAGCTTTGAATTGACAGAAGACTGACCCGTTAGGAAATTTAGGTTGACATTAAATAATCAATACGATACACACATGCAGATCGGCACTTATCACGGATTATTAAAATTCCTTCATAATGTAATACATTTAATTCATCCCCTCTTCTTGTATTATGTTGAACATGAGAAATGCAGAATTCTTCGTCTCAGCGAATCTTCCAATGCGTAGAAGTTCGTAAAACTATGTTCACTCTAACAAAAATCACTTCCAGGCAATGCACTAGCTGCGCAGCAAAATAGAACAATACTCCTCGGGCTCCCCCAGCGGTCTCGAAACGCGTCATCGCAGCCAGCGATAGCCCCCCTCATATTCTCAAAACAAATAGTGTTTTTATTCTATACTAGCTGGGGTACCCGGCTTCGCTCAGGACAACATTCGAGAGTGTTCTAGAATGTTCCCCAGTGGTGTTCCTGATTCACTATTCCCAAACATTTCACAACATTCCAAAATGTTCCGGGATGTTCTTGAATGTTGTGGAATGCTCTCGAATGCTTTTTTTTAATAATATATATTGATTAAAATTAAGATTATCGAACCTTTTAGAACCGCCCGAAACCTTCTAGACTCACCCACACACTCCGCCACTCATTTCTGAAAACTTCTAGAACTTTCTAAAGCATTTACGAACCACCCAGAACATTTTGGAATCTTCTAGACTTACCGACATACTCCGCCGATCCTTCCAGAACTTTCTACAGCTTTATCGAACTTTCCGGAACCTTCTAGACTCGCTTACATACACCGCCACTTATTTCTGAAAGCTTCTAGAACTTTCTCCTTCCACAATTTTCTAAAGCATTTGCGAACCATCCTCTAGACTGACCGACATACTCCGCCACTCCTTCCAGAACTTTCTACAGCTTTATCGAACCTTCTAGAACTTTCTGGAAGACTGTTCTTGAAATTTCTAGAGGGCGAAACTTCCAGCCCTTATATCTTCGAAAGCACGCCCTTTTGGTAAAAACGGGAACCCTCGTCCTGGAGGGAGGATAGAGATCTACCACACCATCTACAACTTTTATAATATATATTGATTAGCTGATGGGCCTTGCTCGCTATTTTTTTGTTTTTAATATAGTTTTGAAGTCGTGAATTCTTGCTTGTCGTTTGAGTGCCATAATTGATTTGACAGCGAATTAACTATCTCTAAACAAAGAAACATTCATTTGATGATTTTATTTCATTCCGAACATTTGTTTTTCAAAATATATCTAAATAAAAAAAGTTCTTAAGTAGGTACCTACTTGTGTTTTCTATTTTGAAAATATTCTACTCAAACAAGCCATTGTATATCTCAATAGAACATGGCGGGTTTAATGTTTTTCATACTAATTTTAAAACATTATAGCAACAGTTCTACATATTGTATTTCATTCAAATTACTCTCTAAACCTTCTCGGCACTAATAAGAACAAACTGTGCTATTTTTAGCGAAACCGGCCAGTAATTTTAGAGATAATCGAGGGCACACAGGCAAACTTTATTTTTTTTATGTATTAAGATTTATAAAAAAAATGTATCCCTCAACTCAATAGAAGCATCAATATTGTAAAAATATTTTTTTTATCAATATTGTAATTCTGCCCTTCTTCGTGAAATCATGAAAATTAAACTTAAAGTCCCTGTAAGAACTAGCGCTGACGAAATCTTCAACAAACTTAACATTATGTCAATAAAACAACTATACTCTAAAACAATACTACTTTACATTCATAAATACAAAAAAAAAAACAAGAAATAACAACAATCACACATATTAGGAACACAAGATCTCAGAGATCTTTTTTTAAAGGTACATTGTAACACTTTTTAGAAGGAAATACTAAATCTTTATTAAAATATTTTCATTTACATAAATAATAATGTTTTATTATCATCTTTTCTTATAACATAATACAAATAATGATATCCATATATATAAAGAAAAATACATGTAATTTTTAAAATTTATTTTTTATTTCTTTCTTTGAGACACAAACTGGAGATTTATGAAACATGCTTGTATTGCAAAAACTGTTAAAAATCATTATAAATGTCCCTATACATTTGCGTATGCAATATTCTTATTAAACTAGAGACAGCGTAAACACATACATATAAAATTAATTAAAATGTAAATAAATAAATATAAAAAATATATATATAAATCAATAAATAAATATAAAATTAATGGGAATGAGTATGTATATAGGTGAGACATTATACAAAACAGAGTAAGAGGGAAAGAACAGAAAAGTGAGACAGAGACAGAGACGGAACATCGAAGGAGGGAGAGATTAAATATAGAATTATAATAGGACAAGTTACGTTGATTATTAAGAATATTACTATTAATTTTAACGGCTTTCTTTATTTTCTTCTATCTTATCTATTATTCTAGAAAACTATTTTTTTGTAGAATATTAGCACCGCGGTGCTGTTTAATGCTCAAAACTACACTGCAACAATAATAAGACCAAATATGTCAAGTAGTTAAAAACATTAGAAAACTATTAAATATATTTTTTAAGAATTAGAAATTTTTTATCGTTAAAAAATCTATACTCAATATACTATGCCGTTTTCCAATCCACTCATTATACAATATGCAATCATTATTTGGGGATCCACATATAAATCTAACCTCCTTTCAGTAGAAATTGTTCAAAGAATAATAATTAAAATTATATTAAAAATATCTTCGGACTACCCAACGGATCACCTATTTAATGAATTTCAAGTGCCTGTACATTAAAAATCAAGTTTTAAAATCTGTACATTAAAAATTCAATAATTCAAATCATAAAAGAAAAAGACAAATATCAATTCTTAACTGAAAACCGTACGCGCCTTAAACATATTTTTCCGTGCCCAAAATTAAATACTTCATTTCCACAACTACATTATACTTACCAAGGACGATCATTTTTCAATAAACTACCGGAAGAGATCAGATGCATTGAACATAAAATCCTAATATTTAACTCTGTCAAGAAATATCAACAGACAATCTTAATAAAAAAAATGTTTCCAACTAACCTGCCTTGCAAATATTCTGAAATTTACTTGTCTTCCATAACATTTCTTTTTTCTTCGAAACGCATATAGATGTGTTCAAAATAAAAGGTGAATTTTGAATTTTTTCGAAAAGTATTTATTTATTCATCAATATCCATTTTCTCCCCTTCAAAGTAATCCCCCTCAGATATAATGCACTTATGCCAGCGCTTCTTCCAATCCTCGAAGCACTTCTGGAATGCGCTTTTCGGTATGGCCATTAGCTCGTTCTTCGATTCTGACTTTATCCCATCAATTGTGGCAAAACGCTTCCTTTCATTGGTCTCTTCAGTTTCGGGAATATGAAAAAGTCACAGGGAGCCAAATCTGGTGAATACGGTGGTTGAGGCATGATTGCGGTATTGTTTTTGGCCAAATAATCACGAACAAGCATTGATGTGTGAGCTGGTGCATTATCGTGATGCAAAATCCATGATTTGTTTTTCCACAATTCCGATCGTTTGAGCCGTATTTCTTCACGCAAACGTTGCATAACTTCCTTGTAGTATTCCTTATTAACCGTACGACCTGTTGGCAAGAACTCATGATGCACCACGCCATTGTAATCGAAGAAAACAGTGAGCAAAACCTTCACATTTGATCGAACTTGGCGTGCTTTTTTCGGTCTTGGCTCTTCTGGCCGCTTCCATTGGGATGATTGGGCCTTGGTTTCGACGTCATAACCATATACCCACGTTTCATCACCAATTATGACCCTTTTGAGCAAATCTGGATCGTCGTTGACGTCATTCAACAACTCCTGAGCGATACTAATGCGACGTTGCTTTTGCTCAAAATTTAGCAATTTCGGAACAAACTTCGCTGCCACACGTTTCATGCCCAAAACATCCGAGAAAATTGCATGGCATGAGCCGATTGATATGCCAACATCCTCTGCAACTTCCCTAATAGTGATTCGACGATTTTCCAAAACCATTTTCTTCACTGTTTCGATGTTTTCTTCGTTTGTTGACGTGGTTGCAACTCCAGGACGCTCATCGTCATTAACATCTCCTCGGCCTTCTGTAAAGCGCTTGTACCACTTATCAACACTTTTTTGAGACAAAGTAGACTCGCCGAATGCCACAGTCAACATTTTAAGTGCGTTGGAGCACTTTATTCCATTTTTAACGCAAAATTTAATATACATATTCTTTGATCAATTTTTTTCAAAAGTAAAAAATCGAAGAACATACAAAAACGTGACTAACCTTTCCGGTTCTCAAAAACAAACCACTAATCCAAAATGGCTGATAATGCTAACATATGATAAACATATGTGTACCAACATAACAAAAAAAATCGATAATCGAATGTACACAGCCCGCGAAAATTCAAAATTCACCTTTTCTTTTGAACACACCTCGTATTTTAAATGTACTATCCTAATTATGATATGTAATACAAACATCTCTTTATAAAACATTTACTATATACAATTTTTTTTCCTTATAAAACTGTAATGCATACATATACATACATGTACCATATATTATATTACTTTAATTACCAATAATAAATAATGTACACTCTTCTTCCATTCACTAGCAAATGCTTCTAACGGAAGAATAGTATAAAATTTGTATTATATCATGTAACAAAAAGTTTAATTAATAAATGAATCTAAAAAATATATATTTATTTTCTCTTTTCTACCTCTTTTATATATTTTGTATATTGCTCTAAAAACGTATCTATTGAAAAGAGGCTTAAACTTTACCAATAAAATTTAAAGCGCTCTTGAGGTGATGTTAGGCACTAAATGGCGCTGTAGAAAAATGGATTTTTTTTAATTAATATTGTAATTCTGCCCTTCTTTGTGAAATCATGAAAATTAAACTTAAAGTCCCTGTAGTAAAGTAGCACTGACGAAATCTTCAACAAACTTAACATTATGTCAATAAAACAACTATACTCTAAAACAATACTACTTTACATTCATAAATACAAAAAAAAAATCAAGAAATAACAACAATCACACATATTAGAAACACTGGATCTCAGAGTCAAAAACACATACAACAAGAAACCACAAACACAACATTTGGACAAAAAAACTTCTTATGCTATGGTACTAAACTCTATAACAAAATCCCACTATCCTTTAAAAATCACAACAGCCATAATAAATTTAAAAATCAAATAAAACGCTGGATACGTTACATAGGGAGATCGAAAATAGAAAACATATTAACACCAAATACAGACTAACACGGAAACCACTCAACTGCACTTAAAACACCTCTCCTTACAACTATTTCATTTTTTCGTCAAGCTCATCAATTTAATATAATGTAATTTCATATTTTGCAAATGAAATCCTCAACACGGGAAATCCCAGTGAGGATATCATTATTTGTATTATGTTATAAAAAAATAACATAGTAAAACATTATTATTTATGTAAATGAAAATATTTTAATAAAGATTTAGTATTTCCTTCTAAAAAGTGTTACAATGTACCTTTAAAAAAGGATGTACACTTGTATATCTACTTACAGTAAATTAAAACGCATAAAATTTACCGTTGTAAAATAACATCTTAAATAATGAAATATTTTAAGCATTTTTTATCAAGTCTTCAACGCTGTTTATCTGAAAAACCAGATATTATTCTGACTTGTTTTGTCTTCACGTTGCATTCACACGGCGATTCACCCCATTAAAAAACCTCTGTTAGCAATACTGCCATCGTAAGTAAAAACGCAGTATCTTCCTTGAGACTCTCAAGGAAGATACTGTGTTTTTACTTACCACGGCAGAATGGTGATGTGCGTATTTCACTTTGAAATGTAATAAAATAAACACACATTATTCTACTCTTTGTGGCTCTCTTTCATCCTAAAATAACTAAAACGTGGAGTAACGCTGAAAGCTAAATTCTCTGATAGTTCATTAATGTTTTATATCGATCCGCTTTTATCTGGTACCTATCTCTACTTCTCCTTCTCGGTAGTTAATGTACTTAGATCTATTGATTATTTAATTCGTTTGTGTTCGTGAGAAAATAAAAGTAAAACTACAAAGCGTTGTTTTGAAGCAAAGTTCAAATGTTACCAGTTCCAGTAGGTAAAATCTTTAACAAATTAATTAAAAATTACTTTGTATTCACCACTTTAATAATACATACATATTAACATGTTTCGAAAGCGATGCTTTCCTCATCAGGAATATATAGAATATTAATAAATAATAATGTCAAGTAATTTAATTTGTTATTCAATGTTTTATTAACATTTTTGATTAATTTACCTGCTTTGATCAATTTTTGTTTATGTTTATAATTTGTCTTTTCTTACATTATTGTGTTCTATTTTTATCATTTGTCTATACTTTTGCACACATTTGGATACGGTTGACATTTGCCACATGAGAACGGGTCGCTTCTTCTACTCGTTCTTGTGTTCAACAGCTCGGCTGTAGAATGATCTGCCGGCCTCTATGTTTCCTCCATCCTACAACATGGGTCTCTTCAAGACCCAAGTTCACTCCTTCCTATCCTCTAAAAGACCCAGCATCCCCAAAGATGATATAGACCTTGGGGGAAATTATTTCCCTCAGGGCCCCCTGCGTATAGTTACTGTAAAAAAAAAGTTGACATTATTATTTTTTAGTATTCTATATATTCCTGGTGAGGAAAGCATCGCTTTCGAGACATGGTGATATGTATATATTAATTAAGTGGTGAATACAAAGTAATTTTTAATTAATTTATTAATAATGACGCCATAAAGTGAATACCAATCTTTTGAAGAAATTATAAAATCTTTAATGGTCAAACTTTTATATATGTAGGTATCTGTTTTCCTTTTATTGTTTTTTTGTTGTTTTAAATCAAATGTGCTGATGTACGCCATTGAATCTGTATTGTTTAATATTGTATCTGTGAAATCTATATTGATTTAAGGCTAGTATTGGTGGGTTGACGTAGATATTGTAATGAAACACTAATGAGTTTACAGTGTCCGTTTATTAATTTGTTTGCTAGAAGTAAGCGAAGCGGTAAAGGTTGTCTTCGTCATTGTATTATTACAAAATACAAACCAGTTAAGTTAAAAATTCAAACGTGATGAACATTTGGAGTTACATTCATCATGATTACTTTACCTAGTCATTACTCATCGTGATTTCGATGGCCTCGGTCTATTGCAAATCGCAAGCCTCTACTCGCGCAAGTTCTATGTTTGTTTCTAACAGTTTTGTCTCGGGCAACCTTTTGGAATTGGACGTCTTTGAGACCCCCCTGGAATAGGCGATATAATTCTGTACGGTTGAATGTAGATTAATTGATTATTTAATCGCGTTTAATGATTCGAATTAATTATTTTACGTACCAATTGTTACGATGGCAGTTACTTTCTGCAACTCCCTGGTGATAGACCAACATTTAGAATAATTGAAAACTCGATTGAAATAGCTTTAATTGTGTTTAATGACCATAGCTGAATAACCAAAAGCAAGTTGTACCAACCTTTCTCTATTCTTTTTCCTCCCCTTCCCCCAGTCCTATCGCCTCACAGCATCTCCCAACATCGGGGGTGTCGTGGTCCCACTGTCTCCCGACAAATAAAACTCTAATGCAGGTTATTATCCTCGATACAAAATCATTTTGGAAATACTTGTGATGGTCAGAGCCGATAATTGGTATTTTGGTGACACTGAACCAAAATGCACTCTCATGATTAGGTGACATTTTTTTTTGGATAAACCGAAACATTCGGAACGGATACGACAATTCCTATTATTTTAATAATCAATTTTTTTGTTTTGTATTGTTTAAAAGGTTTACGTTGTGATTAAACATAATGCTGGCGATAGAGCAAATAATAGATTGAGATGCCCCAACACGCAAAGGGAAGCAACCAAAAAATTAGGAGCAAGGGGGGAGCTAGTAAAACAGCAAATAAGTAATAAGGTTCGGCTTGTTTACAAATTTTGTTAGATTATTTAGTTTTTCCCTTTTTATAAATGTTTTATAATTTGCTTACCGCAGTCAAAATCAGGCAAAACAAACATGGAAGGTAGTGAACTAGGCTGGTGCCAAAATTGGTGTCACGTGACCTTTGCCTCCAGCCGTCGAAATAGTACTTGGGGCAGGGCTATTAATTCTGACGGCAGTGATGCTGGTAAAGCTTTCGTATTTATTTTTGTATTTTTCTTTTGCTATTGTGTTTGTCTCACTTGCACGCTATTGTTTTTACCTTGTGACAGTTTTCTAATGACCTAGCTAAGTGAACATTGAAGTAAAAACATAAAAAACCGACAAATTAATATCTTTAAATTTAATAAACAATTGACCCCTCGAAATTGATCAATTTCACCCTTGTACGAACCCTGATGATAAGTAAAACGTTATATAAAGGCGGTTACTATAGAAATCAAGAGGTAACGGAGCCATATGGCCTCAATTGATGCCAATTCGTTCACACGAGAAACCCATTTTATCTTCAGCTCAAGCGATGATTGTGCCTTTTATGTATTGACTGATTAAGCGATATTCGATCCTCTCCGCCTGCTGTGAACCGCCAACTGACTGTCTGCTCAGTGGCCACCCGCACGCTGAACGTTATCACCCCATCATGATGCATTAATGTAAACACACTGCACCGTCTGTTAGCACAGTGGTCTCACCTTACAGCTGTTGATAAAACAATGACATGTTGTGTGGCACCTTTTCAGAGTATCCTCCCAACCGCCCCAAGCCCGCCCGCCAAGGCTCCAGAGATATAAAAGTCATCTACAATGAAGGTAATTTTTACGCCCTCCTGCACGCACTTTAATCAATTAATCACCTAACCCATACCTGTAAAAAAACATTTGTTTACTTCAGTGCTGCGTGCAATATGCATCCCTTCAAAATCATCTCATTTTACCTCATAATAATATGTGGCATGCAGTGAGATCATATTTTACGATTTTGGTTATTCGTAGGTATTTAATAATGCCAAGCGATAACTTTTTGCGACGGAAAATAACGAAAATAACGTTACTGCCCGTCATTACTACGTAGATTTTATTTACGGACTACTCAAGTACGTTCTAAAGAAAACGGTAGGTAAAGGGTATTTCTTTATAAGATCATCGGGTACAGGATGGTTCATATTATCCTCCCTCAAAACATATTTTTCTTTAACTCATATATTTACTTTTGCATGTACCAAAAACTCATGATTAAATACAAAAATAACCCCTTGGTGAAATGATTAATATAACAAATTATGTTCCTTCATATTTTATTTTTGTTTATTTGGGAGACCAACAGTTTATATAAACAACGAAGTATAATGAATAAGTCATATAAATTTGACCATTTACAGGTTTCCACTTAGGCATTATTTATAAGTGAATCTTGTGATTTTCGATGAAATCAAGGTAAAATTAGAAGGATAATTATAAAAATTAAAGAAGAAATATAAATTTAAAAGTTACACGTAATTTGTTATGTGGTCTGGAAAGGAAGGGACGGGGGGGGGGGGTTATCTAGTTGAAATGTGTGTGATTTTATATTAATAAAAGAACAAGAAGAAATAGTGTGTATATGTACGAGTACATAGAGATGAAAGTTAATAGTCTGGTGGTAGTATGAGGTGAGTAGGTATCTGAAGTTATAAAGGCTCGATAGATCGCCGGTGTGACTTTATGGACTGTGGTGTAGAGTTAAAGATGTCTTGAGTAGTGCGTGTTAAAAATATGTGATGAATGAAGGAGTTTTGCTTAGAATTAGTGTTGCATCGAGGAAGGCTAAGCATTTAGTCCGATCTGGTTAGTCTATTGGGAACTCGTAGTTGGATCCGCTGTAGGAGTTCCGAGCAATCTGCCGTGGATCTACCAATTTTCTGCAGAAAGTGTACATCAGGCGAGACTCTTCTATCTTCCAACGACAACATATTTAAAAACGCGAGCGACTCTTGGTGATTTACATGGGGACGGTAACTACAAATATCTAGATATCGTGGAAAGCGATTTTGATCCAGTTCCAAGTTTTGCACATATGTTTTATATTGTGGGTTCCATACTTGTGACGCATAATATAATATAATTGACGGCCTCCATGGTCGAGGGGTAAGGCTCTCGACTACGAATCCGAAGGTCGCGGGTTCAAATCCCGGCGTGCGCAAGTAAATTTTGTTTAATTAATTTGTGCTGTTTCACAATTAATTAATTTAAAAATAATATATACTATATTTGCGCACGGTCCAGAGTGGAAGATACTCTCAGTATCGCCCTGGTGAAAGACCACCATTCAGAATTGAAAAGTTGCTTGAAATGGCTTTTAGCCGTGTTTGGTGGCCAGATCTGAATAACCAGGTATTTCCCCATCTTCCTCTACCTCTTCTCCTTCTCCTCCCCAATACCTTCAGCCTCACAACATTCCTCAATTGGGGATGCCATAGTCTCACTGGCTCCAGACGGTTGGGAGCAGTTGAGACTATTGTGCGGTATTCATGTAAAAAAAAAACAATTGCATGTAGGTAATAATAATTCCTGCCGTGAATTTTTTTAAATCATTATTACGGTTGGAGTTGTCGTTTCCGGCACATCCACGTAATTAGTATTATACTGCCTTTATTACAACCTTGCCGATTGTAGTTATTAGTTATGAATATAAATGTCTTAATTAACAACAATAGTTGTTGTGGAAGTCGGTACATTACTTAGGGGGCTTGAACGTGGGCTATATAATGTATCGCATTATTTGCATTCATGTGTGCTTTATTTTCATCTAGTATATTCATAACCCACTGTTTAAAAAAATGTTTTTTTTTTCACTGCCGGCAACCTGGGAGTTTATTGGCATGTACGTTGATACAGATACACGTACTTCACCGATTTTCCGAATTGCCCTGAAAGGACAGCCTGATTCAAACAATAATGATGATGTTTTATTATCTTTTTTTTATAACAAATTAAAAATAACGATATCCTCACTGGGATTTCCCGTGGTGAGGATTTCATTTACAAATTAAGAAATTAAATTAATGTGTTTGCTGAAAAAAAAGAAGAAGGTATTTGGTGTTAATATATTTTCTATTTCAGATCTCCCTATGTAACGTATCCAGCGTTTAACTTAATTGGTGCTTGAAATGAATTTCCCTGCGTTATGTATCCCGAAAGTAATATATATATATATATATATATATAGTCTTTCCATAATTCCTTTTCCAGTTCTCCTTCTCGTCCCTCAATTCCATTCGCTTCACAAAATTCCACATTCGGGGGTTCCATAGTCCCGTTTTTTCTAGACAGGGAACGCCAAAAAAATAAAAACTCCCAAAGTTTGGTATATTAAGGGGGGGGGGGGGGGGTTATTTATTAATTCGATATAATGGTAATATTATCACGCAATACAATAAACATAATGTTTTTAACGAGAAAATTATTATTATTATATAATTTTTTTATTGCTTATAAACATCATTGTAATATATTTTTAATCATTGAAGGTAATATTAACAACTCGCAAATCGAAACACGCAACTGAAAATACAAAGATAACGGTAGCAGCTGGGATTTGAACCCAGGACTTTATGGTTTATCCGGGACCTTCGCTCTATGCCAACTGAACTACGACTACCCCAATCCTTCCCGTCATTTTTATCGGTATCACACTTCGACTTCTAAGAACTGTCAATATCATCCTCAATTATTTCCCTATTTTTTGTTGATACCTTTTTATAACTACAACATTCTGCCCGAATTTATTGTAATCGTTAGTTAGTGTCTCGGATATATATATATCCGATTTTTACTTACTATGGAACATTTGTTGGCATTTTCTGTTGACAAGTTATTTCTTCTTCTTAGATGCAGTCACTTTGTGTTGTCATTTTATAGAAAATTATTTAATATATGTTTTTAAAATTTACATAACCTCATTTGTCAAAATCTAATCAGAAATATGATTTTTTTCCGAACGTCCTACACGTGTTTTACAAAATATTTAAATAATTTTCAAAGTGGAGAAAAATAATTTCAATCCTTTCCTGGTATGTTTTTTTTTTAATAAACTTAACCAAAGTTTTGTAATCCGCATTTAAAAAAGCTACTTAGTGTTTAAGTAAAAATGAAACGGAACCCAATTATTTTTTATTTAATTTCCTCTCAGAATTTTAAAGAAAAACCTTAAAAAAAAAACTTATTTTTTGAAGATATTCAACATTTTAAAATATTTTGTAAAACATACTTAGGACGGTCTAAAAATGTCATATTTCTGTTTTGATTTTGATAAATGGGAAAGGTAAATAAATATAAAAATATGCACCTAATAAATATATTTTTCTCTTTAAAAACATTAAGTTTATCGTTTTACCTAATAATACAATCATTATTTCGAATCAATAAATAATAATCATTGATAAATGAATTAAAAATTGCTTTGTATTCATCACTTTATTAATATACACATATCTACATGTTTTGGAAGTGATGCTTTCTTCATCAGGAATATATAGAACACAGTAATTTAAGAATATACAAATTATAAACATAAACAAAAATTGATTAAAGTAGGTAAGTAAAAAATGTTAGAAAAAAATATTATTATAAAACATTGAATAACAAATTTATATTAGAAATTAAAAAAAAAAACACATTATTTTTATTACTAATATTAACATGAAAATAAATTCAAGAGATAGCTATTTTAAAAAAATATTTGATTATAATTTAAATTTATTTCACAATTACAGCATTTTATGATTTCTAAAATTTTAAATTTGTCTAATTGTAAACCCGTTGTATTTTTATGTAAATTTTTTAAATCTTTATTTATATCAAAAGAATGATTGGTTTCTAAAATATGATTGTCAAATTCAGAATAATTGTTATTATTTAATCACCCTAGGTGTTCATTAATTCTAATACTGATATTTCTAGAAGTCTTTCCTATGTAAAAATAATGATTGATTTTTTCAATAAATGTATAATTGTTTTGTGGCGTCATTATTAATAAAATTAATATGAAATGCTTTGTTTGCATCACTGTTTAATATATAAATATCAACATGAAACGACACAGTATACTGTGTATCCTGGTGAGGGAAACGTCGCTTACGAAACATGTTGATAATTATATATTAACAGTGGTGTAAACAAAGTATTTCATATTAATTTTATTAATAATGATTGCGTTGACAATAGCCCTACAGTAGCAATAGGCAGCCCGCTCACTGGGTAGAGAAGATTATCTCCACATATATCTCACCTCTAACTACAGTTGACACAGGAAGAGAGAGAAATATTCCCTGGCACTATATACAAATATTTTCGAATTCGATATATATATGATTGCGTCGAATAAATTGTACATGATCGCAAATTAAACCTTCGTTATTTTCTTATTCTTCATTAGTCTTCTGGCGTCCAGATTTGGACATACTCCTGTGCCTCCCTCAAAATTTCTCCCTCAATACTTTTTAGTAATGGTAATGGTGATATAAAAATAACTTTACAAATTTTCAAGTAATAGGTCGTTTACGTAAATCTCCACAATACATTTACGAATTTTACAGTGTTTTATCTTAAATCTGTGCGAGTCGCACCTTCAAAAGTGACATTCATTCTAATTTCGGGCATATCCAACCCCACCCATTATTTACACGGGTAGGAACTGGGTAGGAACTGGGCAGGTACTAGGCTGGTACTGGATTGGCACTGGACTGGGTGGCGGTACCTTCCCTCCGAAGTTTCCCGCCCGATGGTGCTGGTCACATTTAGAAATGCCGGCATGTACCTGCCAAATATTAATACTATCACAGGCACGCGATCCCCGCCATTGTTTGTTTGAACAGCGGGGAAATCAAAATGTTTCACGTCGAAATTAAATTAATGTATTTTTCCCTTTTACCGGCGAGCGGAAGATCGCTCGAGTTGGTTCGAGTAACCAGGGGTATATTAATTTCACTTGTCTGGCCGAAAATAATACCGCGTGACCTAGAAAACCAGATTAAAGAAGATTGGCAACATCGTTGAAACGTTCTCAAGGTTATTCCACAGTCACTAAATAATGACCGATTTGTTAGGTAAATATCACCTGTCGAGATTGCTAATGGCCCTTGTTACGTTTTGTTTTTAATTACGACAAATGATCACACTTGTAGCATTTACACAAAGCCATCTAACATAGTAGACTACGATTATCTACCTTTTTAATTAAATTTAGAAAAATTGTCTGAACGCAGAATTGTGTTTATTAAAGTTTGTAAATTCAATGCTTTATACCCCTGAACTGCTATATTTGGTTTCTTTTCATGCACCTGGTAGGAAAATACAGTAACTACCATTTTATTGTGACAATTCAATTTCAGCGTCGCAATATTATTCCCCTATGCGACGGATTCAACATCTCGGGAACAAATACTTCGATGTTTTTGACATAGTTGGCACATCAATGTTACAGTACGGTTTTTTTTCATTGAGTAGAGCTAGGTTATTTGAAACTTAAAATTTTTTTTATGTTATCTATTATAATACATACATACCTTTTCAATATTATTTGTAAATGTCAATGTAAAAGACTGTAATGGACATAAATAAATAATTAAACCAAACAAAACCATCTTCCGAAATGGACATGGCAAAAGCATTCAATAACCTTCCACAACCACCAAACTCGTAAACTCACCAATTAAATTTAAAAGATCATTAA
Organism: Halesus radiatus; assembly: GCA_022606495.2. Taxonomy (NCBI): domain Eukaryota; kingdom Metazoa; phylum Arthropoda; class Insecta; order Trichoptera; family Limnephilidae; genus Halesus; species Halesus radiatus. The sequence continues at coordinate 250,618 of JAHDVE020006034.1, read as the reverse complement.
AACACAATCTTATTGAATACAAATTAATGTCCCTGAATAATTATCCTTATCACAAACTCGGCATTAACAGGTCTACTATTTTATGTGTCGTTTCTCCTTTGAGGTTATAAGGTGTATTTTTTAATTACTCTGTATTTTTATTTATTCCTCTCTACGTAGTGTTTTTTTTTCAATATATTTATTTATGTAAGTACCTAATTATCTAGGTTAACTGTAAAAAATACGAACATCCAATAATTTAAACTCTTTGTACAGGGTATATTATTCTATTCAAGCTGTGTTATGTTTGTGTGGTTTACGCTGTATTTTAAACGCTACTTTGTGGAAAATATAACGTTTCTCCGTTTTTGCATCAAACATCGCAATGTTATAAGTACTGCATGCCAAAGAAAATGTTTTCACAATAAGATATCGTAAAAAAAAATATCGGCAATTAATACTAAAGCCCGTTACACACTACGAATATAATATACTTATATCTTGCCATTTAAAATATATATTAAATCTCCTCGCTACATACGGAAGCTATATGAAGATATAACATATTTCAAGAGTTCCCAACCTTATTGTGGTTGAGAGCTACTTTTTACCCTAGTTTTCATGGGGATCGATAATAAGAATCTTACAAAAATTTTAACGTTAAGTCAAAGAACGTTTGAACGTCAAGTGTGCCAAATTTCACCAATTATGAATTCTGCTTTAAAGGGTGAGAAATTGGTATGGGGGTGGTTTTTCGAAATCTCATGTAAACAGTGACCTTCCTCTTGATTTGAAGGTCAAATGTGCAAAATTTTACCAGCTCAGAATAAAACTGTAGATCTGTATAAAAAAATTAACCCATCCATAGATAGATCCATAGCAAGTCCATAGCATCCATCCATAGCAAGTGTTAATTTAATATAATTTTTTTTTGTGTTTTTACGTATTTGAGAATTTTACCCGAGCTAACTAACAGTTATCTATGTTGTACAAATAATAAGTGCAACGTTGTTTTACTTTGGGGAATATTCTATATTACAAGGTTCTATTAATTTAGTATATTGTCACCCGATAAGCAACTCCAGTCAATTTTTTTTAATCAATAATAACTTTCTAAATACCAGTTTTTTTTTTTAAAGTTAGTCAAAATATTTTTTAACGTTTCATTTTTTCAAAGCCTGCCAAACGCTCCGAATCTATGGTCCGTCGGTTTTGAGATTAGAATGTCAAATTTCATAGCAAATATGAGCTTTACCGTACATAATTTTATATTCTATTCATAGTAAACCATAACTATACATTAGTAATAACATTATGTTCCTATTTAGAAACTTTAACTCAAAGAATAATATATTAATATTATCGTAATATCTGTATTGATAATTGGTTTGCTCAAGAATATTCTTATTTCTTTCATTAATATATTTTTTTAATTGAATATCAATTATAGAGCTTAAAATCATCCAAATTAAGTTTAAATCGCCCTAAAAATTAAAAAAAAAGATAACCATTTAAAATACAAAACAAAATCGACGAATTAAAAATTTCCATACTAATGTAACACCAGAACACGCGCGGACGAGACCCGTGACATCAGATGTCGAGAATGCAATGGTATCAACATAACAGGGTGTTTTGGTGAAATGGTTTTTTATTCACTTTTTAATAACGTTTTATGAATTCCACGCTTAATTATATATAATAAAACTTACATATTCTGAATCGGCGTTTGTTGATCCATATGAATAATTTTTTTTAAAGCCGTAATATTTTCACTGGAGTTCCTGATTAGCTCTTCAATCATGAATAAAAATAGTTTTGGTGAAAACTAGAATTTGCATACGTAATTTATTTATTTTTTACCATGGAAGTGCCATGGGAATAATAATAAAATAGTTGTTCATCATATCCCACCTACATAAGGTAAATCTATGCACAGGATGTATACTTTTTAAATGTGACCTTGACTTGGCTCACCCACATACCGTTTGGCGTATTGGCTATGTGGCGTGTGGACTGTATGGCGTACCTATGTTACTTATTGTGGACTGGTATTCCGGTCTTGTCTATATTTGACATTCAAAGCCAATATGCGAGTACATTGAATTATATTTCCTTACACGGACGCTGACATCACTCGTATTCAATAAGGTTCTACGTGTTTTTTCTTGCGTTTGTTTTCATTATATTTATTTGATTAATTCAGTTCATAGCTAACAGATAATCAGTTTCATTGGTCTGCATGAGACCTAGAAATCTATTGGTCTTATTAAATTTGCGATAACCGTTTTCTTTCAAATTGGCATAGATCAAACTTCGAGGGATTATCTGTTCCATAGAGCAAATAATATACAGAGGTGCCCTAACACGCAAGGGGAAGAAACCGAAATAAAGGGGGGGGGAGCGAGTTAGGCGCGCCGCCAATTTAAGTAAAACGGCAAATAAGTAAAAAGTTCGTCTTGTTCATAAAACCGAGTATTTAGTTTATCCTTTTTTATAAATGTTTTATAATTTGCTTACCGCAGTCAAAATCACGTGAAACAAACGTGACCCGCAACGAACTAGGCTGGTGCCGAAATAGGTGTCACGTGACCTTTGCCTCCAGCCGTCGACATGGTACTTAGGGAGAGTCTATTAATTCTTACCTCAGTGATCTGTTAATATTCTGTAGGTTTTAAAAATTTGAATACTAAATAATTCCACTGCATTCTACTGCTGCCCTAGAAGCATTCCTTGAAACCAATTAATTACCTTTTATACAGGTACACAAATAATGACATTAAAACTATCGTAGTCAGCATTAATTGATTCCACTAATATCTACGTTTCAATGCTGAAAAACATGTTCAACAACGTTTATCACGACTGACACTAATGGGGTCCGAATATTTGATATTCCAAGTTGTTTTTCGACTATCACGTATATCTGTTAATTTTTAAATGCACAAAATGACCCCGCTATAGCATTTTATTTGGTCGTTTAATAGTTGGGGCAAATATTTTTTATATGTTTAACATATACAGCTGAGATTCTGTTTTATACCTACTGTGATAAAAGAGAAGTCAACATCGACGTATTGGTGTAAGAAGGATGTTGCCATTTTGCTAGCAAGGTAATCCTGACTTGGGAATAAGGAACTCCAGTGAAAAATATAATGGCTTTAAAAATATGTATTCGTATAGATCAGCAAATGCCGATTCTGAATATATAACTTTTATTGTATATAATTATAGGTAGATTTTATAAATCGTTATATAAAAGTGAACTAAAAACCGTACCATCAAAACACCATGTTCTGTTGGTACCACTGCTTCTGACGTCACACGTGCCATTTTTGAGCCCAACTTAACTAGATAAGTTTTTTTCCGCTCTTAATATTTCTTACGGCTTATAATTTCGCTGTTTACAGTGTTCATTTTGCCCGTAAAATCATTATGTTTGTTTATTGCGACTACTTGAAAGTTTTTGCTTGAAATTTCATACCAATTTTAACGAATTTGTCTACCTAAAAATCGCCCTTGTACAATACGACAATATCATTGGCACTTTGGTGATTATTTCTTCAGTTATTCTGGAAGCGGAGGATTTCTAATGATACCTCAAACCTATTATTTCTTACAATGCAAAATATATTTATTTTTATTTCAAGCCATTACGTCAATGTTTCAAAACTGTTCAACCTATATCCCCAAGTTAATACCTGTCTACTGCTGTCACGGATTGTGTTCGCAGATGCGCATGCGTCAGTTTTCTGCGGACTGCGCATGCGCAGAAAACACATAACAGGAATAGTTCTGTGTCACACCTGTTATTTTGTGATATTTCCTAATGTTGATATATTAGTCTGTCGGTATTATGTTATTCGTGGTGGGTGTCAATAAAGCTTTTTTCATATTATTTTTGCATTGATTGATTAATTCTTCTGCCATTTACTTTCGCATTATGAATTCTCCTGACAAGAGTCCCAACTGTCCGAAGCCAATGGTACTATAACATCCCTTATTGGGGTATGTTGTAAGGGTAAAAGGTATGGGAGGGGGAGGCGAGGTGGAAGACGAAGGTGGGGAAGTAGCGGGCTATTCAGATCTAAGCACTAAACACGGCTAAAGCCATTTCAAGCATCTTTCACTTTGGAACGCACCATAAATACTCGTATACTATATATTTATTTTATTTATTTATATTATATACGCCCTATATGGGCTTTTACATATTTAGTTACTTATAATAGTCACACAGGTGCAAAACACATTACAGTAACTGCACCAAAAACTAAAAATACACACTAACAGAAAAAAATTAAAATAACTAGTGCAATATCCACCAAGTCAATACTGACATTGATAACAAATAAGTAAATAATGTAAAAAGTTGTAGTTAACAATAATTTATAAACCAGGCAGAAACAAATCATTCATCCTTCTTTTGAAATTTGCCAAGTTTAGATTATTGTCAAATACATCCATATCATTTAAGTATTTGTTACCAAGACTGTGTAAGCGTTGAATTGGGGAATTCAAACTATAGTTGGAACGGGATATAGATATGTAGAAAGTTAATATCTGTCTTGTAGGTCAATTGGGTATGTACAAGTTTATTAAATGCAGGAGTTCAGAACAATTTAATTTACAGTATAACAATTTTATTAAAAAGGTTAGGTCGTTAATTTCATACCTTTAATTACAATTTGTTGAATGTGAGCAGTGAAATTTAGTTTCTCATCCATTATAATGCCGAGAACTCTCATTTCTGTAACTCTTTGTAGATTTATTTGATTTATTGAATAGTCAAAAAAGAGAGACGTTTTCTTTCTGGAAAAGGTTAGTGTTTTACATTTTTCAACATTTAGATATAAATTGTTTTGTGAGCACCAGTTATTTAGCATGTCAATATTAAACTGAAGAATTTGACAGTGGTTTGAATCGTTTATTTCTCTATATAATTTAATATCGTCGGCGAATAGCAAAACTTTGACACCTTTAAAGCCGTTGACTATGTCGTTTATAAAGACAAGAAATAAAACCGGACCAAGGTGACTACCTTGCGGTACGCCACTAGTAGCGGAAAACGATTTGGATATAAAAGATTTTATTTTAACAAACAAGGTTCCATCGGATAAGTAACTACTTAACCACTTTAAAATATTTCCTCAAATTCCCAGGGCATGAAGTTTCCGGATCAGTACTTTGTGAGATACTTTCTAAAAAGCCTTCGAGAAATCAGTGTATATACAGTCAACTTGTTTATTTTTGCAAATGCCTCCAATATATAGTTTTGAAAAAGTAATAAATTTGTTGTAGTTGATCTACCTTTGATGAAGCCATGTTGTTGGTCATTTATTACTTCTATTAGTGTGGGATATATTTCATCCAGAACCAGAGATTCAAAGATTTTGGGTAATACAGTATATATATATATATTTATACAATATATATATATTTTGTATATATTATTTTTAACGAATTAATTGTAAAACGACGCGGATTAATTAAATTAAATTTACATGCGCACGCTGAGATTTGGACCCACTACCTCCGGATTTATCGTCGAGATTAAAAAAATAAAATTTTCGAACTTTCTTCCGTTTTTGTCGATTTTGAATCTCGAATGACTAATTTTTCGGGATAAATCATGAAATACTTTTTGAAGAAGACAAAATTTGCGTACGATTTGTAATCAAATGGTATCTGTAGACCTAATGGTGTCTGGGACATAACGGTTTAAAATTTCATAATATTTTGTCATTTCTAGCTATTTTTATAGTTTTTTTTTTATTGTTTCACCGAATTTTTATTGAAATATCGGTGAAACCATAGATTTATTAATATTAGTTAACGATGAATATCGAATACATCGAGCACGGTCGGTAACGCCAGTACTTATTATCGATATGATAGACTGTCTATAGTTAGTAATAAGATAGACAACATAATATACCACTAGTACCGTTATGCTATATGTTAAATATCATACGTCACATTGTACATTATTATGATTTTACTTCTAAATCATAATTTGTCGCTACGTACTCCATTTTTTCTATTAAGTAAACCACCAACTCTAATCATGTAAACCATTTTATTATTATTATTATTATTTTAAGCATCTTCTTGTGACACTTTAGGAAATATTATTGTGTAAATATATAACCATCTGAACGCGATATGTACACTCCGCTTCTCTACACAAGCATTTCTTAAAAGAGAAGTATAATATTGCAATGATTTAAATTGTACTAAATTTCAATAATGAAAAAAAGTGCATTGGAAAAAAAAACATTTGTACAGCGTCCTTTAAGTGATTTTCGCCAAAATGGCGCTATAAAAATCATAAAAATATTATTATTATTATTCTCACGTACCAAATCATTTATCAATAGATATGAATACCAAAATATCGTTTAATTTCTCGGAACGGTCAGAACGCTAATATCTGTGGACCCGGTATCGATATATCAGATATGCGGCGGTATCATAATACGCATTTCTGTTATCAACATCTGCCCTAGTCTTCCAGTTTAGGTTTTAAAAAAGTTGGATATGGACTTTCTTTGAACGCTGATAAATTGTTAATCAGTTGGATATGAATGTATTTTTACACTTTGGTACAGTGCACCTACAATAGTAACGAGACGCTGATATTCTACAATGTTTCCTTGAATTAAAAACAGTTAAATTTAAGTATAAAGTTCTCGAAGTTTTGTATGGAATCCATAAAATATCGATTACTGCCTATTGAACCGCTAATCCGACTGGCTCGTGTGACGTCACACCCAACAAGCCATAGATTTCGTGCTTTTTGGTGGGCTTTAAAAAATTGAAACTTTAACAATTATTTTAACCATGAAAACGAACTTAAAAAAAAAAACAGAAAATTAAGTTGGGATGTCAACATTAATAAAAAATAAAAAAAATGGACTGGAGTTCCTTATTCTAGCAAGATAAATAAACTAACACGGACAAAAATTAAACAATGAAAATTCATGCACCTAGTGCCTTGGCAATAGCTCACGACTAATATTAATAGCCAGTGGCGTCCATAGAATTTTTATACAGGGTAGGCAGTAGAAAAAACAGAAAAAATAGCCCCCGACAACACCCTTTTTTCTAGTTTTCGATAATAATGGCTAAGCTGCTGACCGTACGCGATGTTGGTTGAGATTACCTAAGCCACATCAAATATCCAAATAACCGCTTCATTTATGCATATTACAAGCCAATTGCTGAATATATAAAAACCAACATTATATTACCTTTATTTTGTTAGTAAAGTTGTTCTAATTAATAGATACACCAACAGATGACACTGATAACTACATTTGCTAGCAATTCCGAAAAGCACTGCTTTTCAGACACTAACACAAACGAGTCGTCTCTCGACACGCATTTCGCACACATGTACATTTGATTGTACAGGATAGAGTCAACATTTGAATATGGTGTTTACATTTTGCATACTTTGTTCCCGCCTTTGCCACGTTATAGTGGTGCGGTCGGTGTGAAATAGAAGAATGATTTCTTGCAATAATCTCATGCCACTATATTACCTCCCAACTAGAACGTTTGGGCGATTGTGTAGAGTACTGTAGAGGGATAGTTCGTACGCGTTGGGCCAGCGTTGGCTCGAGTTCGACGAGTTCGCCCGAGATCGCTCCGGTGGCGAACTAGTTGGCCGAACTCGCTCAAACCAGCCTTCACACATTGACCGTTCAGTACGAGTTCGGCAGGCGATCCCGACGGACGTTCTGTGCGAAGAATAAAACATGACTGAACTATGTTTATAAGGACGAAAAAAGATCTCAAATATGCAACTAACCCCCAAATAAATGTCCAAATATGCATTATGTATATTTGGCTAATAATAATAATAATCGGACTATTTTTATAGTACCGTTTTTTATGAAAAATCACCTCAATAGCGAAATGCACGTAATCCGATGTATAATCGGGGATAGTTGTTATATTTTTTGCTCTGCAATCTGACTCAGGTTGTGCGTAAAAATAAAATACGGAGCTAAAACAGGCGCAACAGCTATTACTTATATTTATTTCCGGTATTATGAGTACCTAATGAGAAACGAATTGTGTCAATAATATTATAAATTTCAGTACACTTTCTATTAATGTTAGCAGATCGATAGATTTTAGCTAAAATGGCATCACTAGTTTGGAGTTCGTAGTCGGAACATTAGCCGATCGTGTAGTTGCCCGATTCATTGTCACTATACGATCGGCCAACGTCCCAACTCCGAACCGAGCTCGGGTTGGGACGTTAAGCCATTGTGTGGTCGAGGCATTATACATTATTTATATTTTCATGCGAGTAAGGTAGGTTAGGCAGTGCTTATGTGTCTATGGAAGGCATGCCTAGTAACGATATTGGTGCAACTATTTTCTTGCAATATTTCCTTTATGTTTGAATGTTTACTGAACAAAATTACAATTAATTGTTATGGCGTGATGAGAATCATGAGAGATTAAAATGGTTTGTTATGTTAATTATTATATTATAAACGGTCGATATTATTACTTGTGCCTAGAAAGGTCGAGAAGAGAGATATATGATTTGTATGGAATACTTAGGCCCTGCCTATTGCAATCTAGAAAAAGCGCAAATGTGTTAAATCAACTTCGTATTGTATTGTATTGCGCTGTTATTACCACTATTATAAACATCTGCTTAAATTTATATTAGTCATTAGGTACGAACGAGTGTAAAATAAATATTATTTCAAAGTTTAGAGTTAATTAATTAATGCCCGCACGTATCATTTCGCCACATTAACGAATAAATACTAATTCATATAATTTTTCAACTAAATTTATTTGAAATACTCGAGAGATATGTAAATAAATTGCTCGATGGAATCAAGACCCACACAAGTAATTTATGCAATAATATGTACTTTTGAAGTAAACAGCATTGAAGATTTAACGTCAATTAATTACACTTTTAAGATTTGTTTCAAATGCTGTTTGACTCAACAGTGGTTAATTTCAAACGGTAAAAAACATTCTGTCTGTATTTTCGAAGTATATCGTATTCCATACAATTGAGATGAGAATTTATGAAGGACCTATCTATTTTGTTTTATTTGCAGTGAATCTCCCCAGAACGTAAATGTGTCTGTGTAGCACCCAGTTCAAAATGCCTTCGAAGTGAGAAAAGGCTATCACGCGTAAAATTAGTAGTACAGCAGAATTTAATAACAACAACAACAACAATAACAACGATAAAAAATAACAACAACAACAATAAAAACAACAATAACAACAACAGCAACAATAACAACGACATTGTGACAAAACTAATAATTTGTTTATTCGAATGTGTTCAATAAACACATCACGTTTATCCAGTTTTCAGGTTCAGTGTCGATTAATCGACGTTTACTGAAAGAACGTTATAAAGATTCATGCAATACGGCATGTTTAAATATAAGTACAATATATGTTACATAATTATATTATTGTATGGTTCACATTACCTACCTCACTAGGTAGAACCTGTTCTGAGGTAGGTGACTGGATGTACAAAAATATGTATATTTAACTGTGATGTTATGACAGATTAGGCATTGTTAAAATAAAATACTTTAAATATAATATATTAAAATGTAGTGCTAGAATATACAAACATTAATTGGAAGGGAATTTCGAATACATTGTGACAGGTTAAAAGAGGTTACAAAATTAAATAAAGAAGGTAATGTGTAAAAGAAGTATTCTATATTGTTAAGTTATATCACAAAAATTAAACTATTATACTTTTATAATTTCTTCAAATGATTGATAACTTTGTGGCATCATTATTAATTATATAATTGAAAATATACTTTGTATATACCACTTTACTTAAAATATATAAATATTTCTACATGTTTCGATAGCAATGCTATCATCTTCAGGAATAAATGAATACTAAAAAATAATTTCAAGTATAGAAAAATGATAAAAAATTTTAAAACAATAATTTAAGAATATACAAAATATGAGCATAAACAAAACTTTATATATACTTATACTTTTGTATTATTTAAAAAAAAAACCTAAATAAATTAAAAGTTACAATGTAAATGCAGGACAGTAGGTACTATTAGCAATGCAGAAAGAATAGAAAGTTTTATTTCATAAGGTCTCCAACTTCCCTCTGATCTTTTCTCATTAACCATTCAGTGGTGTTTTTGTGCATCTTTCTAAATTGAATTAATTACTTATGTTATGTTCTGTAAATCACCCAATAATAAATGTGGATACATTTTAGTACCATTTGAAAGATATATTCCTACCGAGTACCAGGTGATCAATTCTACATACCTATTATTATGTAAGTTAATTTTCTTAAATTCAAATGCGAACTCATCTAGTGCTCCGCCTGAGTAATATAGGTCATTGACTTTTATCTTTTATACAATTCCCTTATCAATGTATTTTCTTTTCTTCATTTCTATGTTTAAACAGTAAGGGTATTGAATAAATAAATAAACACCACAAAAACAGTTTTTTTTTAAATCATTGAAGATAATATTAACAACTCCAAAATCGACACATGAAACCGAAAAGACACAAAAAATAAAAAGACAACGGTAGCAGCTGTCATTCGAACCCAGGACCTCAGTTGGGAGTTTTAAATATTATAATGTTTAAATTAGGTTTATAAGCTTTCAATAAATTATTAAAAAATGGATCTATATAATTTAATTTTTTCTTTAGTTATTATATATGATCTAAGCGAAACTGGTTGGCGTGAAAATGTAATAAATTCGCGGTTTGTAACAAGGTGTTTGTTTTTATTTTATTTCGTTTAAATTTAGACCATTATATATTTATAGTACGTGATATTCTTATTTTTATTTATTTTTATTTACGGACCAATGTTCAATTACACAAAATATATAACACGAAATGAAATAAGCAAGAGCTGCAGAAAAATAACAGCACATGTATAAATAAAATTAAGGCCCTGGCTTGAGTTAACAAATCTCGACAATCTGGACAGTGGAGAATGGTACCTATAATTAGTATTATTTATTGAGGAAAAGCAATTCATTGTTTCTGAGTCTACGGCAAGGAATGTTGATGTGAATGAGTTGCAACAAAGGTGAGTCAATAATACAATTCATTATTTAAAAAATGCAAATATTCTTCTTTAGTATTGAGATAAAGAAAGACACGTGACTTGTGGCAAAGTATGAAACCTACTTGATATAAACTATTAATCTTTATTTAAACGGTAATTTATCTACGAGTATTGTCTATTTGCATAAAAAACAAACACGTTCTCTCTGCCATCTGCATTTGACCTTTGCTGACCCTTTCCTCGAATACAAATACAGAATAGCAATCTGTTTATCTACTCGATTATTATCCACGATTTGTGGTCGGCTTGTATTTTCCCGTCTTATATTTAATTATTCAACTTCAACACGTGTTGAAAAAACGCGGTTGCTAAAAACTCGTTTAGTTTAGCAACTCGTAAAAAATATCCGTCGGTATTCTGACCTTTTATTGTTTGAACCCCGTGTGAGATTCGTAAAGAATGCAAGGTTGATCGTAAAGAATGCAAGCGTAATGAGTAAGATTAAGAAAGGGACGCTTAGTTGGTTTGGGTATGTAGAGCGAATGAACGAAGAAAGGAGTGTAAGTTTTATTTTTTATATGAATACCGCACAAGACTCCCAACTGCTCCCAACCGTCTGGAGCCAGTGAGACTATGGCATTCCCAATTGGGGAATGTTGTGAGGCTGAAGGTATTGGTGAGGGAAAGGAGAAGGGAAATAGGGAGGTGGGGAAATACCTGGCTATTCCGATCTGGTCACCAAACACGGCTAAAAGCCATTTTAAGCAACGTTTCAATTCTTAATGGTGGTCTTTCACCAGGGCGATACTGAGAGTATCTTCCACTCTGGAACGTGCGCAAATATTCTATATATATATATATTATTTTTAAATTAATTAATTGTGAAATAACACAAATTAATTAAATAAAATTTCCTTGCGCACGCCGGGATTTGAACCCACGACCTTCATTTTGTCTTTTTTGAGATGATGAACCAGAATATTTTTGGCAAAGAATTTTTGTACGCTTGGAAATGTTTAAAATTTTCCGTTGCTGACATACTTATTGGGGACCTTTAAAATGGTCTTTATGATGCATCAAATACACAGTGCAGGCAGTGTAGGAGCTGTTTTTGCTGTATTTTAATTGGCTCTATGGGGGCTAGAACCAAAGGTACCAATTCAAAGAAACGGGGCTTCCATTTAAATCTACGTGGGAGGCACTAGGGTGTATTCTTTATTGCTAACATCCAGAATTTAGCAGAGTTCAAACGGGTCTTAAAAACCAAATTGTTTAAAAATTCCTACTCAGTGTGAAAATAACTCCATGTACATGAATAGAAACAAAATTCTTTTTTTTTTCTTTTGAACTGCCATAATTATTTAGTTGCGGTTTTCACCCCATCCTTGTTACTTAATGCCCTTAGTATCTAGTGAAAACCACGTACTCGTACATAATGTCATAAAATATTTTCTTTCTCTTTAATTATTTGTACCTAATTTATATGTGATTACTAGCTGATGTGTACCTGGCATTTCTCGTTTTTTTTTTTTTTAATAAAGTTATGAAATTATGAATTCTTGTTTGTCATTTGGGTGGCATACTTCATTTGACAGCGATCTACTATCTCTAAACAAAGAAACAAAATATATCTAAATAATAATCTTCTTAAGTAGGTACCTACTTTTGTTTTTAATTTTAAAAATATTCTACCCATTCAAACCTATAATTTGTGGCTAACCAGAGTGATATATATATGGGCTAACCTCAATACAACATGGCGGGTTCAATGTTTTTCATACTAATTTTAAAACGTTATAGCAACAGTTTTACATATTGGATTTCATTCAAACTACTGTCTAAAACCTTCCTGGCACTAGTAAGAACAAACTAAAAAGAACAAACTCTGAGAACAGCGTAATTTGCAAGAAAATCGAGGACAGACAGACAGACAAACATACATTCATTTATATATGTATAGATTTACACCATTAGCTTATACTGAATTGTTATATAATATCTAAAATGTTCATGAAAGTGAGTGTGCAGCTCACGAATATTTTAAATCGTAGTTTTAATTATGCAGATAATATATTTGTTATATTCTAATTATATTATTTTAGATTAGTTAGTATAAAGAGCACTTGGGGTGATCCTTCACTAAACTGCGCTATAGAAATTAACTAATATTATTATTATTCTTTGTTCCTATTCCAGTTGTGGTTCCCCCACGTCCTAAAAGTTGACATAAAACATTATCGTTATTATTGTACAAGTAAAAACATATTTTGTAATATCAGTTGTCCAGAACGTCAGTTTAGTGGCCCAGAAATATAGGTATAGCCCGTGTATGGGTTTTATAACAGTTACAAAAAAAATGCTTCGTATTTTATCAATAAGAATCATGCTCAATTGCAGTTATTCAGGCGCCTAGACTGTTTGCAGACTTGCCATGTAATAACTAGGTCAGTTGGAGTCAGTATTGGGTACTGGTATTGGTATTTGTAAGCGACAGTCGTTGCTGCACTCGATCGAGTATTTCTGACCTGAAATGTCGCTTTGAGTCACACGGATAAAGATTAATCAAGAATTCTTACTGTTACCTATATTCGAACACGCCACGTAATTTGCTTGTATTATGTAAGTTGGAAGAGTGTTGTGAAAGTGAAACATAGAAAACTGTAAACTAAAGTGTTTGTTTCTTTATTATGTCCAAAGGTTTAGGGTTACATACACACGGCCGAAGATAGAAAAAATAAGAAAAAAGTTTATTGATCCCCCTAGGCATTGATCCATTCATACATTTTTTAGTTGGCTGTTTTGCACGTTATTATTACGTACTATAGAACCATGCAGGAGCCGTAATAGGGATTTTTATAGCTATTATTGCATAGCATAAGAGTTCTGTCGCTTTTTAGCCCTCTTCTGAATGCGGCTTTAACAGGCCATGGAGGATTACTCTGGGAATTGGAAACTGGGAAATGTGACTGCCGTCCACGTTTGTTTCGCGTGATTTTGACTGCGGTAAGCAAATTACAAAACATTTATAAATAGGGTCAAACTAAATATTCGGTTTTTGTAAGCAAGCCGAACCTTTTTACTTAGTTGCTGTTTTACTTCAATTGGCGGCACGCCTACCTCGCCTCACGACCCTCTTATTTTGGTTTCTTCAAAATTTAAAATTAAAAAATCTTTATTGTACAAATTCCAATTGTGTGTTAGGGCATCTCTATGTATTATTTGCTCTGTGACCTACTTATACTCGTATATTAAAAATTTGTCATAATCCACTTTTGATTCAGGAAAATCCGGGACCGGAAAACGTATTTACAGAATTATAAGCTTTGGTAGAGTAGGTACTTTCCGGATCAAATATAAACTCCTACTTCGTAATTTTATGGTGGATTACAATTTTTTTTATGAATAATGTTTATTTTTTAAGCCTTTTGTGTTTATGTATATACGAGTATTTACACGGGTAAGTAACGCCGGTTGTCCTAAGACAAAGTACTGAGTTTTGTCATCTCAAAAGGTTGAAACGATGCACAGGGTTCAGAAGTCAAATATATTATATATTTGTTTCAATATTGCATATACACTATATACAGTATGCATATATTGCGTATACCTACCATGAACAACCGACATTTTTATTAGTCTCATTATGTACTTAAACATTTTCCTTACTAGAAAATTCTGCTAGCTCCGGGGCTGTACACTCAGTGTACAGTGCACACATTTGGAGTTTTGTGAATTTTTCGTTAGGTGAAAATGAACAGTTTACATTTATTAATAATAATAATAATAATTGGATTACTTCTATAGCGCCGTTTTCGTGGAAAATCACCGTAATGTAAAAACATTTTTTTAATTGTACATATACTCATATAAGTAAAATATTGTGTATAAGTGCTGTGAACGAGAAAAAAACATCGACCACGCGTAAAACGCATGATTTTTTTATATTTTTATTTTATTTTATCTAATTTTTGCCAAAGAAAAAAATACAATGCAAAAAGTCCCGATAAACTAGTTTTTTGTAATTTGTCTAACGGGAGCTTGTTATTTAAAACATAAAATTTACAGACAATCTTACGAAATATGTATGCGAGTATATTGATATATAAATATATATATATATGTTTATATAAAATAAAAACATAAAAAAAACATATGTAACAAACTTAAACCATAAATATTTCTCAAGAATCTTACTCTTTATTATTTCTACAAAAATATATTTAAAAATTTTTAAAAAACATACATACAGCAATAAATCATAATTAAAATAATATTTACTTATTTCTAATACAAATAGCTTCTTTCAGCTAGCCAAGTTTTCAATTCAAATTTTCGATTCGTTCGTTACTGCTCGCTACTACCATCGACTGCGCACCGCGTCACGACGAGTGAAACCTCCCACCATCCGTAAGTTTCGCAAACATACGTATATTATGTTGAGTAATTTCTTCCCGACTTTTCGATGAAACGTCTTTTTTGTTGCTTTCGATAAATATGTACTTATATTATTGTAACAATTTTATACATCTAGCAGATTAAAAACCCGCTGCGTTGACTTTGCACATCTCCGCGCTGATAAAACAGAATACTTTTGAACACACGTAAAAAGGACACAGTATGTCTATCGTGGCACGAATTGAATTGCAGACTTTTTGGCGTATGGGAGAAAATTACAATTTCTACTATTTGCGTCCATACGGCGATTAACATAGGACTCCAGGACATTAATACTGTAAGCTACATAAATAATGCATCGAGAAGGAATACCTAAAATATGAACCATTAGAGGCAACATATCGACTCAGTTGACAGCACCGGCAAGGAAAGGTTAAACAAAAAATTATAACTTTTTATTCTTCTTCGTATGGTGGAGGAGAGTTGGTAGAGGTCATAGTAGGATGCTGGGGTTATTCAGCCAGTCGACGGCATCGGGATTTAATATATTCACAATTGTACCAATACCTACGAATGTGTTATTTTGCAATATCTTGTTTTCTGAAACCTTTAGTACCTATATGTGACATCCGACTATTGACTTCTATGGTACAGCATTACATACATTTTATGCGTTTTTCCCAGTTGCGGTTCGTGACATGTCTCATTGGGAGTTCAATCGGAGATTAAAAAAATAAAATTCTCTCATCTGTAAATCATATGTTGGTACTTCCACATTATATATATTTTTCCCTAGATCTAAAGGAATTCTCCATCACTGGACCAGAGATTAGGAACAAGATACAATTTGGCGTTTCATTAAAGCATCTATGTCTAATGAAAACAGTATCGTCGGTAACAAAAAAATATTTTAAATACGAAAATCGCATTTTACGCAAGAAACTGCTGTTTTTTTTTAAATATAAAAACGTAACATCAAGATAATCACTGAAAGAAATCTATTGATTCTTGCAAAATACTATTCCGTACAAATTTGATATTAACAAATCCCATAGACGCAGCGTACCCGGGAACCTAGTAGATTCCTATGGTTTGAACACTTCCACTGTTTGCCGCTGAAGTACTAAGAGTATGAATTATTTTTTAGAACAAAAATTCCCATAGGTGCTGAATTCATATCGCACGTATTTGATTCGTTTCAGACTCGCTCTCGGGCAGTATTAATACGGACGGGTGGATTTTTTTTATCACGGACTTTAAATAGCGCGCTGTTTAAGTATGGTAAAATTATAACAGAAGTTTGTTTTGTTATATTTTCTTTTTTTATGAGAGTTCACTGCACAAAGGCATTTTAGAGAAAACCGCAACTATTTTTTACACCTGTCGTATTTGAAAACGTTCAGTATTTATTCATTTAGTAATAAAATATTTCTATTACGTCAGTGCATAAGTTACATAATAAGTATAATATATTTTATGCATTCATATTTATAACTTAAGTGTGTGTATAGATTTATCTCGTAATACCGATAAATAATAATATATTCTTACAGTTTTATTGATACCAATTATCTTCAAGGTAATCTTCATCTCGACTTCATATGCACCTGCATTGCATTATTTCTGTGACTGGTCTTATTGACGGCTTATTTGCATTCGATTTTTTATTTTTTTTATTAGCGACTATATCAATATGCAATATATGCATGTGCAAATACAAAATATGATCGAAGTATAAAAATGTTTACAGAATAACAATTAAAATGCAAAATGGTTTACTAATTATTATATTTTGTAAACTATTTGATCTTTTAGTGTTTTTTATTAATCCTCTTCACTAGGGGGTCCTGTGCTGAGGCGGACTAGACGTTGATGTCATCTAATTAGTTCCGTCTTCTATGTCGTTTTTAAGTGCTGTTTTTAGGGTTGTTTCATTTACCTCTTTCAGACAGACTTTAATTTTTGACTTGTACTCATTAAACTTTTCTATAATTTTTATATCTGGGGGAGGGATGTTGTGGAGTTTTGTTGCAAAATATATATATTGTCCGAAAATGTTTTTATTACATGGAATGTTTTTTATTTCATTTTGATTCGACATTGTGGTCATGAATACGTGGTATAATGAGAGGTTCCGTATTTAGAAAAAAAATATTATTTTTCTTTTCAGTACATTTGGTACGTCAAAACTTTATAAAATTTCTATGGGTACTTTGAGTACGGTCTTTATGATTCGTTTTTTTTTTTTTTAATTGTGTTCAGATTGTGTACGTACTTAGATATCGCATATCCCCATCCTATAATTCCATATTCGATTCGAGAATGACATAATGCGTAGTAGACTTTTTTCACATCTCTTAGATTTTTAAAGAAATGTATACGACTAGTGAGTTTTTCCGTAATACCTTAAATTTGTCCCATCTAAGATTTTTGTATCAATTACTACTGCATTAAGGGTAAGCGAGTTTATTTTCAGTCAATTTTGAAGTGCATTAAGCCCCTGTTCAGCCACATAAAATGTTTCCGTTTTTCTTCTTCAAATACGGTATCATCAGCAAAACTGACTATGTTTCCTTTAATGGGAAGGTTGATGATATCATTTATATAGATAATAAATAGATTTGGTTTCAATACGCTCCCTTGGGGGACGCCATGACAATGGTGTACTCTTTTTGTTTTCCAATCTGTACTTGTTATTCTCGACGTGTGATGCATGACGTCAATAGGTTAAATGTTGTTTCGGCCTTCTTATTTTTTTAAGCTTGGATAGTATTATTTTATAGGTCTATAAATAAAGCCAAAAATTATGTTCCGCCATTTATATTTTTTATGACCATAAAATCTTCTGTTGCATCAGTGGTACTTAGATTTCCCGAAAACTATATTGATGTGGTGATAATATTCTATTTTGTTCCAGAAATTGGACAATTTGTTTTTTCATGACAGTTTCCGAGATTTTTAAAATTGAATGCAAAAGACTTATAGGTTGGTAATTTTAATATATATATATATATATCTTTTGGTTTCCATTTTTACAAATGGGTATAACTGAGACTTTTTTAAGAAAAGAAAGGAAAGACACTTTTAGATATATAAAGGTTAACCAAGTATGTCAAAGCGAAAGTCAGTTCGTTTTGTAATTGTTTTATTTGAGATTATGTCATTTCCCGAGTATTTATTTGCTCCAAACGTTGCAATCACTTTTCGGATTTCTTTACTGGTTATTTGAGTTTAGTTTACTTGCTCAACAATAATAGCCAGTTAGACGTTAGACATTGGATTTAACCGAGCACCGATCCTGTTCCCTAAATCCATCGTTTCTACTATTCTTCCTGTTTATCAATTTATACCTACCGGTCAGTGGCTGAGTTTGCATCGCGTCTGCGTCCCCCTCAGGCATCGTGAGTTCCATTCCTCGGCTGGCTAAGTCCTCCATCACGATTCAATCAACATTTTCCGTTCACTGTTATGGTAGTAAGAGATTTTTAAATATTGTCAGGTTATTCGTAACCTGGGAATATCTTTTTTTTTAATTACTTATATCGGCGTGGGTGCATTTTTTGTTAAACTCGTTAAATGTGACGCACGAACAAAATCTTTATAATGCACAAACAAGTTGTTTTTTTATGTAATTAATTGAGTTGCTAGTAGTTCCCCAAGCTCTATATTATGGTGCTTCCACACGACAGGTTTGCCCGATGGAATGGCAATTATACCAACTGGAATACCCATATCATATTGCGGCGAAATATTTAAACGTGAAATTAGCACCAAGTCAAGCCCACCACTTCAGGAAAGGACGACCGGATGGCTGAACCTTTCGACGCGGTAGATTTTTTAGTATTGGGCAAACCAGTCGTGTGGAAGGTCCATTAGTGCTAATTTTGTGTTTAAATATTTCGCTACACCATGATTTGGGTGTTCCTGTTGGTAATATTGACATTCCAAGCACTGAAAATTTAGAAAAGTTGTATAATGTGTTTTTTTTAAGTGGGAAAAAATAAAGAGTAAACCTTGAATGTTTAACGTTGTTTTTTGACCTTACGGCACGTCCAAAAAAACTTAATGCTTGACCCTCTCACTTATTCGTTTTTGTTTAAACAAATATTAACCAAACTCATTATATTAGTAAGATACTCTCAGTATCGCCCTGGTGAAAGACCACCATTCAGAATTGAAACGTTGCTCTAAATGGCTTTTTGCCGTGTTTGGTGACCAGATCTGAATAGCCAGGTATTTCCCCACCTTCCTCTTCCCCTTCTCCTTCCCCTCCCAATACCTTCAGCTTCACAACATACCCCAATTGGGGACGTCATAGTCTCACCGGGTCCAGGCGGTTGGGAGCAGTTGGGACTCTTGTGCGGTATTCATATTAAAAAAAGAAAAATATATACCTAAAACTTTATTTATGAAACTTACCTTTTAATGTTAATGCAGTTTTATTAAACTCATTTGACACTTACTGGCAGACATCGCAGTACTGATTTTAAATCAAAACAACCCGCACAAGAGTACCTAACCAAAGTGTGAATGCCTTCATCCAAGTATCCTCGAGTACCTACTCGGAATTCAAGGTGGACTATTGAACTGGCCTAAGGCCAGAGGGATCACTCGAACAGATGATGGCTGCGATGATCAATGTGACCTTCAAAGAATAACAAATAACCATGAACCAGCCATTGAACTCACTTGAAATTAAGTGCCATAACGCAAACCAGACCAGGTGCTTGCAATGTTCATTGTGGGGACACGAATACTCGCTGTTGGCACTAGAAATTAATTCATGTAGAAACCAAATCACATACTTCCTTCAACGAGAATCAAGGATGCATACAGAGTAGGTGCTGACTGCTGACCCATCAGTCAATTACCTATTCAGTAAAGAACGAGAGTGCAATTCGAACACATACGCTTGTATTTCATATTTAGCGAATTTCCAAGTTAGCCAAAAAACTTTTTTTCCGGAATCTTATGATTTCATTTTTCGTAAATGGTTTAAAAAAAGGTATGATTAAAATTTTTATTTATAAATTAAAATAAAATAACTTAGTTTCAATACCACTTTTTATTTTTATATGTTAACCAAGCGGTTTCAGTTCAGCCTGAACCTTCATCAGGGTTATTCAAACTAAGTTATGTTATTTTAATTTATAATTATGTATACCCACAAAGTGTTTGCTACAATTGAAAAATTAAAAAATTTAACCCCAATAGCGAAAAATATAATAAAATATATTTGATTCCGGCAAAACAATAATATTTTTTGGCCCTCCTGGAATGTTGCTAAATATGAGATACGCCTGTTTGTGTTGGATTCTGTTTTTAGCATATGTTTTGTAATGCTCTGTAGGTGAGGTTGTAATATGTAAATAATTTGGGTGGAAATATTCACAATGTCAGCCTTGTTACAAGATTACCCAGAAATGTATTTACGTATGTTTACTAACCAAATCTTATCTGAATCACTTCCTTCAGTCACACAACCCTCCCGAAATGGGAATGCCATAGTTTTACAGTTGTAATAAAATGAATAGATTGAAAAAGTGATAGATGTTAATTTTTAAACATGTTAGAATTAAAATTAAAAATATCTAATAATGGTTTACAATAAGGAACTCCAGTGAAAAATATAATGACTTTTAGTATATATACGAGTATTAATATAGATCAGCAAACGATTCTGAATATATAACTTTCATTATATATAATTATACGTAGAATTTATAAATCGTCATTTAAAAGTGAATAAAAAATCAGCTCATCAAAACCCCGTGTTCTGTTGGTACCATTGTATTTGGAACATCTGACGTCACGTGGGCATTCTGTTTTTGGATTAGTATGAAATTTTTCGATTTTGTTTTGTATTTAAAACATGTATTCTCTTAGTTTTGACAAAATTTTAACTTAATTTGGGTGACTTTAAGCTCTATAATTGTTGTTCAATGTAAGCAATTATTATTCATGAAATAAATTAAAGTATTCATGATCAAACCAATTATCAATGCGGATATTATGATAATGTTAATGGTCAATACTATTATTATTCTTTGAGTTAAAGTTTCTAAAAAGGTACATAATTTTATTATGGTTTACCATGAATAGAATATACGATTATGTACGATAAAACTTATCCTTATTTTAACATTTGACATTCTAACCTCAAAACTGATCAAAACCGACCGGCCAGATATTTGAAGCGTTTTGGCGGACTTTGAAAAATTGAAACTTTGAAAATTGTTTTAACCATGAAAACTAACATTAGAAAAAAATAACGAAATATACTCGTATTTAAGTTGGAACGTCACTACTGATAATTTTTAAAAAAAATAAAACTTAAAAAAAAATTGGACTCGAATTCCTTATTAGACAAATTTGAAAAAGCGTTAATAATGACTTAAATTTAATTAATAATCAAACATTTAAAAAAAATAGCTGTCTCTTGAATTTATTTTCATATTAATATTAATAATAAAAATAATTTATTTTTTAATTCCTAATATATATTTGTTATTCAATGTATTATAATAATTTTGAATTAATTAACTACTTTAATCAATTTTTGTTTTTGTTTATAATTTTTCTATACTTAGTATTCTATATATTCTTTCAAAACATTTGTGTGTATATTAACCGTTTTAGCGCTTTGCTTATTTTGCAAGTATGTATATAAATTGCTACAGATGTGTTTTTAAATTAAAAAAAAGTATGGTATACAATAAAACTGCAATAACTTGGACAAATATCAATCAATTTGAATGTTTTTTTTTAAGTATACAAGTAAAGAATGAAATTTTACCAATATTATAGTTCTAATTAAAAAAAACTACACATTTACAACTCCAAAAAATATATATTTTATTACATATTTCACTTCACAATTGTGTTTTCCCGTGGTCCAAGTAGTCTCTTTTTACAGCTAGCGCATATTATTGGTATTGGATCGCCTTATCTCATTTGCTTTGCTGCACACATTCATTTATGGGAACATAGTTCTCGTCGTCCGTAGTGCCGCTGTTATTTGATACATTACGAGCATCCGCAATAGAACTAACTTCCGACATGGTGAAAAATATCGATTCACTTTAGGGTGTGTTTATTTTAACAAACAATAAATACAGTTATCAAGACACGCGCCAACCGCAATATACCATGCTCAAAATATACAAAAAGCACACTAAAAATTGCATTCGCAATTTACATAACTAAAGCTTACAGCGCGATGGCGCTGGGCTGCACTCTAACGGTTAATAAAGTGGTGAATACGAAATAATTTTTAATTTGTTTATTAAAAATATCTAATTACGGCCATATCACGATTTAATAATAACGAACGACAAGAACGTTCCAACTAAAATAACAATTGAATAAATGAATAAATTGAAAGTTCATTTTCATAGTTAAAATGGTTTTAATGTTTTAAATAAATCTTTGGCTTGTTGAATGTGACGTCACTGGGCCGTCGAATTTGCCGTTAGTTAGATTGACTATGGATTCACTACTTGATTTTTTGTATGCTAAAATTCGAGGGGTTTTTAATCCTAATAATTTAACTGCTTTTAAATGAAGGACACTTTACTTTTAACTTTACCGTACATAGATGTATAATTCGTAGTAAACCATTACTAAACATATGTAATAAAATTGTGTATCCCTTTAGAAACTTTTACTCGAAGAATAAAACAGCATAATTCATAAATGGTTGGTTGTCGATTTACCTATGAATATATCATAATTACGTAATTAATAATATTAAAGAGTTTAAAGTCCTCCAAAATAAGTTTACATTTCGCCAAAATTTAAAATACAAAACAAAATTTCCATACAAATTCAAAAGCAGAATATGCGCGGAGTCCCGCGACGCCAGATATTGAGAATACAATGTTTCCAAAAGAACAGGGTCTTTTGATGAGATAGTTTTGTATTAATTTTTACATTACGATTTATAAATTCTACGCTCAATTCATCTCTAAATGTAAAAATTAATGTTTGTCTATCTGTCCGTCTGTCCGCGATTTTCTCGAAAATTACTTTACCGGTTTCGCTGAAAATAGAACAGTTCGTTTTTATTAGTTCCGGGAAGATTTAGAGAGTAGTTTGAATAAAATCCAATGTGTAAAACTGTTGCTATAACGCTTTAAAATTAGTATGAAAAACATTGAACCCACCGTGTTTTATTTAGGTTAGCCCATCGATATACCACTCTGGTTAGCCACAGATTACATATTCAAAATAAGGTTAGTTTGGGTGGAATATTTTCAAAATGGAAAACACAAGAAGGTACCCATTTAAGAACTTCATTATTTAGATATATTTTGAAAAAATACATTTTTGGAAAGAAATAATATTTTTTTCTTCTTTCTTTGTTTAGAGATAGTATATCGCTGTCAAATAAATTATTTCACCCAAACGTCAAGCAAGAATTCACAACTTCATAACTTTATTAAAAAACAAAATGTGTATTCAGAGTCGGCATTTGCTAATGTCTACGTATATAATATCTTTCACTGGAGTTTCTTATTATAATCTGTCCTATAGTTGATCTAATAATAATGTATATATACTCTCTTACCTATAACGCATTTGTATTCAATTATTAGAAAATGTTCACTCCTTCAGCGCAGACAGAAGTAGAAATCAAATGGTGATAATTGCCGATCCGTGTACAGGATATAGTATAATATCCTACATGTTTACATTATATTTTCTACCTGCCTTATCGCTGGCCGCATGAAACTACCAGCCAGTTGCTTAAACCTGCTAAAAGTTATCACCTTGTATGGGGGGGGGGGGGTATTGGTGGGAAATGTGCTAATTTGACGAAAAACAGCATGGCATTCGGGTTTTTCTAGAAAGGGGGTCCACGTGTCTCTTAAATTATTTATTACGTTGTTTTGCCATAAAATTACCAAACTACTTTTGTTGTTTACCTTAAGGCTGTGCTCTCACTGCGTGGAACCGATCGAAATCGAATTGAAACCACCCAACCGGTAGAACTATCTAATATCTCACGTCACTATAGTTGATATTATGCAATCCGTAAATCTCAGTGCCAGTTACAGATTCATTAAAAAAAAACTTTCTAACACGTGACAGAAAACAACTGCGCTCGGCGTGCAATTCCAAAGAAGTCATTGATTACAATTTCGCTTTACTTGCGCGATGCGATCATATCATCATACTCGTATGACTTTCTCGTAAAGGAAGCTTTCGAATATATTAACAAGCATCAGTACACAATACATTGATAACATGTCAAAATTTAAAAAAAATGGCTTGTAGAATTTGACAGAGTTATGTTTGTAGACTGTATTCTTTACTTTTGTGTTATTTTTAGGAAAGATTGTTATTTATTTATTTATTCATCTACGAGTATACAATTTCAATTTATTATGAGGATTATTGTAGTGTGCCTGTCTCACTAGGAGAACCTGTGTTAAGACCAAGCAAAGTTTACACTGCAATTTACAGCTTACAAAGTTTACGCATACATTTTAGCGCTTGTAGCAGTCTGAAGATGGTCGTAAAAGAGTGAAACCGGTACAGTCTACCAATGAAAAAATAACGGAATGAAGTTTAAAAAAATGTTTTATTTTATTTTTTATATTACACGTAGAAAAAAAATCCAGAAATTAAAATTGAGCATTGGATACCTATGTTATGTTTCCTTGTATTGTTTTATTTATGCATTAAGTACCGGGTGACGTGTGTAGTGTATAGGTGCGTGTGTATGTGTGAGTGTGTTTGTAAGTATGAGAAGTGGTGATCTACATATAGAAGTGATTCCATGTGTATGCGCATTGAGCAGTTTTTTACCATTGTCAAGACCCTCATTTTAAATGTAGCCAGTGAATACGAAAAAAATGTTAGAGTTGTTTAGGTAATTTATTGATAAAAAATAGAAAAAATATAATATTTTCATTTACATTTTCATTGAACCAATATATATTGCTCATAATAAAAATGTGCTTTCCTTTCAGCAGTCAGTGGTCGTGTCGAATCGGTTCAACGAGCGTTCAACTTATTTTGTTAGGCAACAATTTTGTTTTATTATTATTTTTTTTAATATATTTTAGTAGGTACTTACCTCAAACTTAAAGTTCATCGAAATAAAAACGAACATTTATTTTGATTTTATGTATTGTAGCTGCTTTTAGACCCACGCAGGATGTTATCGTCCCACGAAAACAATATTAATATGTAGATTCTCCATTCCAAAATTATTGTTACGCGTCTTTTCTTATTATACTCGTATGTGAAATTGAAATAACAATAATAACCCACTAAAGGTCAAGTTTAGTAA
Source organism: Halesus radiatus (assembly GCA_022606495.2). NCBI lineage: Eukaryota > Metazoa > Arthropoda > Insecta > Trichoptera > Limnephilidae > Halesus > Halesus radiatus. The sequence goes on along the minus strand of JAHDVE020006034.1, from coordinate 224,864 downwards.
AAAGGTGCGCAGTTGTCTGTAGCGCATAAAAATACACATTTAATGTGTGGGACTTACTAGCTTATCGCTGGTATGTGCAGCGACCAATTCGGCCTCCGCATTCTACACGAACCACATTTTGTTTACTTTGATATTACTCGGATTCCAAACTGAAAACGTAGTTTTTTCATGTTCCAATCGATATTCCCCAAAACTTCGTAAAACAAGCACATCGTTCCCACCTGTCGTCTTGTCTTCTGAAGTCAAGAGTTTTTCAGATATCCGAGGTCTCCAGATCAAAGGTGGCTACAAAATCAATATTATTTTGATTGTGGGATTTATATAGACTCGCAGAAGTTGTGTACAATTATACTATAGTATTTGCGGGCTCTTTGAAGGCTGTATCGAAAGTCCATTTCTTCGCTACCGAGAGACTCTTCAATGGGGAGCCTAAGCTGGTAACTTTTCGATGGCCTCCGTGGTTGAGTGGTTACAATCCTCGGCTACGAATCCGGAGGTCACTGGAAATTCCCGGAGTGTGCAAATAAATTTAATTTGATTAATTTGTGTTATTTTCCAATTTATTCATTTTAAATAATATATAGTATATTTGCGGCACGTTCTAGAGTGGTAGATACTCTCAGTATCACCCTAGTGAAAGACCACCATTCAAAATCGAAACGATGCTTGCTTGAAATTATATAGCACAACTAAAACATTTAAACAAAACTAATCAATACTTGTACCACAGTTAACACATCCACGTGAACACCTCAGTACAGGTTCTCCGAGTGAGGTTGTCACGACACATAACACTCCATTCACAGTATCACCTCTTCAAACCTACCTTACCCTCCACATTATAAAACACCATACAAAGCACCTTTATTATACTTTAAAAAAAAAACATATTATGTAAAATGGTACTGTATAATATATAGATATAAATAAAGAAATTGGCTTCAACCATGTTTCTCGACTAGATCTAAATAGCCAGGTATTTCCTAACATTCCTCTTCTTCATCTACTTTCCCTCCCCACTACCTTCAACCTCACAAAATACCCCAATTCGGAATGCCATAATCTCACTGGCTCCAGATGGTTGGGAGCAGTTGGGACTCTTGTACGGTACTTACATTAAAAAAGGTCAACAAGTTCATGATTGATCATAAAATAAATCAAATTGTGTTATATTTTCTTTATCTATTGCGGTTTTTATTTTTTATCAATGAGGAATACACAACTTATAAAGTTAAAATATAATATAGGTGCGATTTTTAATTATTCTAAGTTCCTTATGATTAATTTGTTATAAAAAATATAATGTATTATTATGATAAAGATAAATATAATGTATTATTATGATAAAGATAAATATAATGTATTATTTTGATAAAGATAAATATATAAAATGCTAATAATGCTTTCGTTGATATTTTTACATTAATATTTTTTCCAAAACAATAACAACAACTTGCCATAATGTATTATGTATCCAAATAAAATGGTGTGATACGAACGGGGAACAGTAATCAGTTAATAGAACAGTAAAGTTTTTTTATTGCACCCTAAAAATCGTAATTTAAAAAAGTATATTTAATAACGGCAGGGCGGCCCCGCACATCTTCTCCTTTTGGTCAGCTTCCTGGGGCAGGGGATTCCTCCGTTTTGGGCTTCCAACTGAAATAATTAAACACGTGAGAGCCTTTTAGGGTAAAGGGGTGAACATTTCTGGAAATCTCAGTGATACTGTGTAGTCACTGACGCCAGAATGAATAAATCTGCCCTGAGTACGATTTCGATGGCTGGCAGCAAAAATCAAATAACAACCATTTTGACACCAGCTTTAGTTCACTGCCGTCTACGTTTGTTTTGTGTGATTTTAACTGCGATAAGCAAATTATAAAACATTTATAAAAATGGTCAAACGAAATACTCTAACAAAATATTCGATTTTTGTAAACAATCCGAACTTTTTTTACTTAGTTGCTTACTTAAATAGGCGGCACGCCTAGCTCGCCCCCCGCCCCTCTTATTTCGGCTTCTCCCCTCCTTGCGTGTTAGGGCATCTCTATGCACTATTTGCTCTGTATGCGTAGTTCTAAAAAAAGTGATGATTATCAGGAAACTCGATTGGTTTAAACTATTTCTGGACTTGGCAGATTTGGGCACATCCTGCCCTGATGATGAACACTGTAAAACTGTCGGAAATGTTGCTTAAGCCCCGTATTAATAACTTATATTAATTTTTATTTATTTATTTGATTATACCCCCATCTGGGCTTTTACATGGATTTTTAGAACAGAATATAATAAGCTATCTAAAATTATAAGTACGTAGAGTTCTTTTTAACCATAAAGTAATGTTAAACAATATTTTTAAAATGTTTAACAGTAACAAATAATTAAATAATTAATTGTAGGATGCATCAAAATGCCGATGTAGATGACGCCCTATTTTATAGATGGAGTCAGCAAATACTCGTATATCAACAATACCTCCAAACTTGTTGCCCAGATCATGCATCCTATTGGTTAGTAAGCGTGATAGTTGGTTGTGTACGTGTTGCAGAAATATGTTACATTTTGTCTTGTGTTCCATCCTTTGATAGATTCGCTAATCTTAACAAATGGATTGCAATCTTTGGAGCACAGATGTTAGGTGGGAATGCTGTCCTTGTTCTACCGGTATTTTTATGGAAGATGCTCTGAGGAACTAGCGTCATTGATCCCTTCGGCATCGGTGCATAGTCGGGAAAGATGCCAAATGCGCGCCCAAAATTTGCACACGGTTGACATTTGTCACATGAGAACGGGTCGCTTCTATGACTCGTTCTTGTGTTCAACAACTCGGCTGTGGAATTATCTGTCGGCTTGTGTTTCCTCCCTCCGACAACATGGGTCTCTTCAAGACCCGGGTTCACTCCTTCCTATCTTATAAAAGACCCTCCACACAGCGTCCCCAAAGCCCTAATAATTTCCCTCAGGGCCTCCTGTGTGGAGTTACTCTAAAAAAAGCTGTTCCAATTTAATAGTGGGGACGATGGCAAGGCTGTCAATTAGCTGGTTAATGACTGTATTTTACAACTAGGTCTGAAATAATGCTGGCACAATCGCATGCAAATGATACGTGGCAGTGCTTCAGATATAAGTTCTGGAAGAAGAGTGTGTAAAGTATAAGAACATAGTGGAGGAAACCATTAAGATTGGCACCAGGGGAGGCGATAGCTGCCGCTGTCTTCCAATGCCTCTGGTTCATGAATTTACGGATCCATGACTATGGGAGAAAGTCCCACTCGGACAGGATGATGATGTTGTCGACTATCGACTGGGAATTAATCCCAATCGAATAGAACAACTCCTAGAGTTTCGTGGGTCATTGCGTTTCCATATTGCGTGACACATCTTCCAGGGCAAGGCGCGAGGGTGTGTCGACATGTAAATGATAATTTTAAAAGTGAAAACGAGTAGTCGGTCTGTTAAATTTCGCTCGTCCGAGGTGTTTATGTTGGCAGCACAGGTCAGGTGGTAGGTGCTACCAACCTGACGTATAGCCTTATAAAACACCCCCTCCCTAAAAGGGTCACGCTCTCCTGGAATTAATGCTAAGGGAGTGGTCACTTGCCAAGATATACACGAAGCTTTATTAAATTCTACTCATTTGTTGAGTGCCGAACAATTTATGTTTTTCCCTGTTTCTTCGCGTTATTTTTTATGGGATGATTATTATTTTGCTTTGCAAATAAAAGTTATAGAGATATAAATTAGGTTTTGGAGAGTTAAAGGCGTGGACGTGGTACATTGACTATCATATTTTCGTTAACAATAAAGGGGATTTAAAAAAAAACTTTCACAGTTCTCCCTGTACTAACGTCTAAGAATCTTGTGTTAAATAATTTATTTCAATAAGTTTTTCTAAAACGTACGAATGTTAATCATTTTCATTAATTTTGATAGCTTTTAAATAGTAGTCAAATGCTTCGTGTTCTCATATGTACAGGTGTAATGTGTGGCAATTAACATGCTACTCCTTGTAGCTTCTAATAAATTTGTCGCCCACAACACAAACAGGCGTATCTCATATTTAGCAACTTTCAAGGAGAGCCAAAAAACTGTTTTTTTTTGCCAAATTCTTATACATTTTATTACATGTTTTGCTGATGGGATAAAAAATGCATAATTAAAACCCTCTTCGCGAAACATGTAATAAAGTGTACAAGAATTCTGCAAAAAATATATTAAAAAATGGCTCTCCTGGAAAGTTGCTAAATATGAGATACGCGTGTTTGTGCTGTTGGCGATGAATTATGCAAGTATGAAGACATTCTTATATTTTCGGGTTTGTTGTAGGTATCAACAAGTAATAGGGTGAATTCTTTTGTTGTTTTTTCCAATGTCCACCCAAAAGATGATTTTACGGCCAGCTGAACATAATTCTTAATGTGCGACATTGAAATTTCCGATATTTCATCCCTTAGTAGAGCAAATGTCTGATTTAGTAGTTCCCCTACGGGCCCCTCTCTACTATCTCTTTAATATCTAATGCATACACATTATTTCAATTGAATAATTATTGTTAATGGTCAATATATGTAAAGTATACCTAATACTCAAAGCACTAAGTGTCAAAAAAATCAAAATTAAAAAAAAAAAGTTTAATTGATCCTTTTGTCATCGCCAATACCCTAAATAAAGACTTGAGTGCCACAAAACTTATTTGTGGCGATGCATCATGCAGCAAAAACGAACAAGTCGTATGCACCGGGTGATGTAAGTGCCGCTAGACATTAGTCGTTGTTAGTAATAAAATGACTAAAGTACCAATGACTAAATGACCGAGTTGGCTACGCATAGTCCTTTTTAGTAACTTCTCTCGAAGCACTTAGATTTATTTTTGTGAAATGGGTCGTGGGACTTAACGCCTTCTATAAATTAGAAAGTAGCTATATCTTTAATTTCGTGGTATAGTCATTAAAAACAATTCTAATGCTTCTGTAAGGCCTTATATTTTTATGTAAGAAAATAATAAAAATATGTTTCCTAACAATTAGTGTTTTTATTCGATAAAAAGCCTATATCTCGGTTCAACATTTCTGGCATTTCGGGTATTCACTTACGATAACGTATCAGTCTACCGAAATCAGTCTCTTCATAAAATCGTGTTTGATAGTTTGATTTGCATAGTAAACATAATTTATAATAGAGTAACGATAAAGAAAAGTTGTGGGGAGTTTAGAAAATAAGTACATTAATATTTACCTTGATCATTCTAACCCTCTCGGAGTAGCCTGGTCCACAGGACACGCTGCAGGGGGTCCAGTCGCTCCAGTCCGTCACCATGCAGTCTATGGGCGGCGAGTGGTTGGAAGGGACCTCGAGGCGGGGACTCGATCCTGGACCTCCGATCTGGGCGTCTGTAAGACATATTAAACTTTTGTTATGGAATCATATAAACAGTGTTGTTAGGGCAGTGGTGTTCAATCAACGCCTTCCTTCCTTCCTGACAGTCAAGATGGCCGCCGATCCTGTTCAAACATAATAAATGTTTTTTTTTTCAAGTTCTTATTTCTTATACGAGATATCAGAAAAATATTTGATATTTAAGTGTATCGGTAAACAAAAAAATAGTAAATTCGAACAAAATGCTTAGGCTGGCAGCTTCAAATTATTATAATGTTAGTGTTAATAAAAATGTGTGCCTGAGGTGTGTGTGTGTGTGTGTACTAAAACTATGTATGACCATAGTACGTCCAAAGAAACGCGTCAATACAAATGCAAGACCGATGTAAGCATAACCAACGAGATTAATAAAGTAAGGCTTGGTCGACATGTAGACATCGAATGTAGTGTAATGAAAATATATGCCGCAGAAACAGTCGGGGACGTCCCGGGAAAACATACATCCCAGATATTTCAGTTACTCGTCACACAGTAAATATGCATATAAATATCAGAGTGTTAAATCATCATTTTTCTAATTGTAAATAGTGTAAATAAACTTGAAACTTACAGCATTTTAACCGTCATGAAAATAATCATAGATTTGCGAATAAATTTTCTGTGATAATTGATTATTTGTATACTTAATCAGTGGTAAACATTTTATGTTTTTTCTTCGCCATAGTGAATAATATTTGTCAGTGTTGATTGTGAGTACATAACATTACAATCCGAACACCACGCTGCGACCGGCCGCCGGCCGATACTGCAGGCAGAATCTATAATCTGGACTTTACTAAAAACATACGGTATTCATTATTAAAACCTGCACTTAGTACTCTTAGACATCAATCAAGTCGATCAATTAAAATCTGTTCAGTGCAGTTCAATATTTCATTACTAATGTATCGGCTTCAGCGATTCAAGCTTCAAAAGCACTCTTTGTAGTAATATCCGCAATATAAGCAAAACCGGTATATATATCAAATGGAATTAAAAATACGGGAAATGGAGTAAGCAAACAGAATCAACAATATTGAAATACAGATGTTATCCGAAAAAAAGGACAATAATATTTCACCGCCATTCCATCAGCCGTGCTCATTGGTAGCTTTGCTCTTATCAGACAGTCAAATCTTAACCTGCTACGGAGTACAAAAAATTTACGGCACCTCGGACAGATCGAGGAACGTTATAATCAAACTTTCGAATTCACGAACATGGCATTCTCGCATCTGTCAAATATTATAACAAGCCTAATCAAAAGAATAAAGTGAATTCTGCCCATCTGGACTGCTCTGGACCCTATCTCTGGTTTATATATTTGTCGCAACACTTGTCAACAGCCAATGAGGACATACATGCAATCGTGCGCGAATCTGCACAAGAAAGACGTCCAGTTCACCTAGGTCAAGAATGAATGCATATGGTATACCCCCGAAAATATGAAAATTTATCCGCAATGCTAATCAAGAGTTCTTAAAACTATAAATGCTTGTATTCTTTTTCTATGTTTTATCGCTTCTATCAGAATTAATTCACGAAAAATGGCTACAACATTTTATTATTAGATATTGTTTTTTTTAAATGTTAGAATTTTTGATTGTACTTCAAAATTTATTACGTTCCTTAAGAAGATTATTACGTATTTTGATTTCGATTTCTTCAGTGATATTAGATACTGATACTGTTTTGATTTTTATATTTTTCCTATAGATATAGATATTATACAGTGTTGAGACGGCTGACACCCGATGCCGGGCATATTTCTTTTGGCTGGTTTCGGGCAGTGCCTGCAACACGGCCGAAAGAGTACCTGACCTCCTTGGAAGAAATATACAAATAAGTTTGGCCCGTTCTTCGACCGCCGCCGCAGCACTGTGATTCACTGAATGTTGTTATTCTAGAAGATGGTATAGGTAATACGTTAATTTATTTTAAACTTGGTTTAATTAATTTTATATTTATGTACTTATTTTATGTCCAATTAAAAATGCTGCAGACCCATTAGTCTTGGGACATTTATATTAATTTTCAGGACTTTTTGTAATACAAGCACGTTTCAAATAAATTAAAAGGACAACTTCATCGATCACGAATATCAAATATTTGAGTCGGATCATTCCAGAATTGCAATTAGTCAGAATAACAGAACAGTTTGCATTCGACGATGTTTGAATATTGATGAAGCAAGCAGTGTTTACCAGGGTAGAGTTGTGTGGCGTTCCGGTACTACCCACCCTGCGGAGAAATGGTGCTAACTTTATGTAAAGTAGCTTCTACACGAGTGGGTGGCCCAGTGGTTTCGCCATAAATGGGGAAAACGAACCGTGTGACGGCAAATTACTGGCCCAGAAGAGGCGTGGCCACTGGAAAGGAGAATGGAATTACTAGACCTAGTATTTTCGGTAAAAACCAAGCTTATAGCAGCTGCCATCGGGTGGGCCAGTAGTGAGGCCGACGGCAAAAATATATTAATCGAGTTTCTAGTTTTTGACTTGGCAATAATGGCAATACTCTTTGTCTCCGCTGAGCGAAGCGGTCTTGGAATTTGAAATTTCACATTGGAAATCGTGCTTTATTTATCGTTTTAAAATAAAAATGTTACATACTCGTGTTCGATACAATCCTTAGATACATGGATATTTTAATTACAATTTTTCGTAACTTTAATTTAATTTTCTTAGAATTGAATTTCCCTTGGTAATTCGCTAAGCCCGTCTCATGATTCCAAAAGTTGATAGGTATATATTTTTAATTTTGTTATTCATAATTATAGTTTTTATTACAAAATTCAGATTATATTATGATATATCTTTTTCCAAATAAACCCGTATTATATTAATTAAGGTTTTTTGTCTGTAAAAAGTAAAATAAAATTGTGTTTTGTAATATGGGATCCTTAACCCCCAATTAAGCAATAGATACCTAAAATTGATATAATTTTTCTTGGATTATTAATATCAATATAATAGCCATTATAGCTGTCAAGTGTCAGCGCGAAGTTTTTGTTTTTGTGTTGAACGCGGAGGTGTTCGCGTAAGGTGCGTGCGCTCCCGCCGACGTTCATATAATTACTGACAAATGTAGCAACTAGGAGCGAGTCAAGGGACGCACGCTCGCGACCATGTTCATATGACCACTGGTGAAATCTGCCCTGTGGCGGTAAAACACAATTTCAGTCGGGCCACCCAGCAGTTAGGCCACCCGCTCGTCTGGAAGCCACTTCAGTACCTACAATAAATTCGAAATTTTCACTACATAATATATATATATTATCTTTCATCTATTTCAATAAGTATATTTTTTATTATTTATTTACCCCCACCCGGGCACTTGCAATAACAAAAAAAAATATTGTGAAAATAATAGTTTCAATAACTACTCCATCGTATCATCTCAGAAGTCATGATCGATTATTCCGCCGTAAATTCATTTCGTCGTCATCACCTCGAAATGAAAGATTCCTAGAATTTGGTTTACTCAAAATTTTATCGCCAAAAAGCTGAACATTTTGCCTCATCTGACATCTCGATGATTTAATAACGAATTACTTTCAATGCTTTGTTTGTCAACTGTATCGCGTGTATTAGAACCGCCACGTGTTTTTATTAATTACGATTATGGCTATGTCGTCACCTTAATTAGTAAAATCCGTTCTTTCACAAATGGAGGTATTAATGCTATCTTTTACCATATTATGAAAACCTCATAAGATAAATACAAGAGTCCCAGCTGCTCCCAACCGTCTGGAGCCAGTGAGATTATTGCATTCCCAATTGGAGTATGTTGTGAGGTTGAAGGTATTGAGGAGGGGAAGGAGATTGGGGAGAGGGAGGCGGGGAAGTACCCGGCTATTCAGATATGGCCACCAAACACGACTAAAGCAATTTCAAGCAACGTTTTGATTCTGAATCGTGGTTTTTCACCAGGCCGATACTGACAGTATCTATCACTCTGGAACGTGAACGTGAACGTGGGAATGTCCTTGTTTTACCGGTATTTCAATGGAAGATCCTCCGAGCAACTAGCGTTATTGATCTCTCCAGCACCAGTGTACACTGCACAGTCAGGAAACGCGCCCCAAATATTTTATACAGTTGACATCTATCATATGAGAACGGGTCGTTTTTACAACTCGTTCTAGTAGTATTCAACAGTTCGGCTATAGAATGATTCTCTGCCCTCTGTATCCCCCCCCTACAACATGGGTCTATCCAAAACCCAGGTTCACTCATTCCTGTCCAGCGAAAGACTCTCCACACAGCATCCCCAAAGATTACATCGGCCTTGAGGGATATTATTTCCCCCAGGGCCTCCTGTGTGAAGTTATTGGAAAAAAAACCTTTTTTTTGACGATTTATATCTTACATACCTACTTTAAACAAACTCAATCCAAAATTTGATTACAAGTTTTTATGTACCTATGCAAAGTATGTTAGAAATCATATACTTACTACACAGGTATTAAAAAATAAATGAATTAATTAAAGATTCTACTTTGTATTCACCAATTTATTTATTTAATTTGTGAATACATAGTAATTTTTTTAAATTCAATTATTAATAATGACGCCAGTGAATACCAATATTTTGAAGAAATTATAAAAAATAAATAGTTTATTATTATTTTTATTTGTAAGTTACTAAATGGGACTAATTAAGGTGACGATGGTAAATAATATTGTAACGTTAATTTGATTACACTAAGAAACTTGCTACTGCTACCTATTTACGTATTAAAAGTTCTTATTTGATATGGGAATTTTCCCCAGGTCATTATTTTACTATTAGTTTCACGAAGTCGCCCACAGATGTCTCCGCGGTGAAAGATTATCAATAAGATTTACTATACCTTTTGGCAATATTTACAAAACGTCAAATGTTTTATGAAATGTTATGCTTCCGAAAGTGGAAATTTTAATTTTTATTAAAAAATATTATTTCCTGTTTAATGTAAAATAAAATGAACTTGCTTTGAATGTTAATTATTACATTGTAAGACTTTTTCAGTATATAGTAGTGGGTCAATTATTTGATATCACATCTTATTTTTTAATTGTCACCATTACGTCTTTATATTTTATGAAGCGATATATATATGTGGTATTGTTGACACATAATTTATATTAACAACCTCGGTTTTTATGATACGAATATAGTTAGGTAGATATCTAATATTTTTTGTTTTTGCGGCAGGGAGCCGGAAAAAAATAAAACTCTTCACCCCAATAAGGTTTCCATAAATTTTCCCATTTATTACGGAAACATTATGTGAGGTACTAACATAAGATTCTGTATTTTATGTTTTTATCTAATTCAAGTTTTCGTTGGAAATTTCGGCTAACGAAGCAGTTTCGCCCTTCAAAGACATCAAACTATGGGTCGGCCAGATGCAGTTGACTTATTTATTTGATTTTTTAATTACTTCAACAATGTTTGAATACGTTTCTAATAATGCGTGGACATTAGCGGTTTCCTGAAATCCATTTTATACCTAGTTAAAAGGTTGTTGGCTTTACCGCGCAATCGAGAATACAATAGACTTACTGATTATGTTTCAAATTTATCATGCCACATTTAAAAATATATTTTGAAAAAGAAAAATCCTTTATTTACTATTAGTTATCCAGGAAACGATAACAAAGATTCTAATGCCTTATTATACAACCTTCTACGGTTCTTTGTTATTTCAGTTAATCATAACATTTCCGCTTTGATTTATTATTGCTGACCAGTAAACCCCCAATAGAGCAAGTAATAGTTACAACATTCTTTGTAAATCCTTTGTTAACACAATTATAAAAGTTTCCTTGACTAGACAAGAACAAACTAGATGTACTTAGTAAATATTTGATGAGCAGATGATTTGATGTAAACATATGTTACCATGGAATAGAGTGGCACAACAATGGTAAAAATAACCTCCCCTATTCCCTATTCTACTATAAATAGGCTTTCGAAGGTTCTTTTCAGCTAGTACGTACGCCATCACAAAAAAATCTGGTAAAATATATTCTGAATTCAATAGAATAAATTAATGTGTGAAGTTAGTACCCATCTAAATAGTTTTTTCAGGTGTCTGAGGCCTTATTACTGTGGCATAAAGAGAATCTATCCAAATTTTCTTTCTGATTTTCGGGTCGAAGGTTAGGATAATTATTAGATTGCAAATTATGATAGCATATGTTTCGTTTCGCTTTGAGTAATAATACTGGTTCCATGATAATTCAACACACGTATGAATTGTCACACCTTTTAAAAGTGATATAAAGTCACTAAATGTGAAAACAACAACAGGCTTTTGCGAAAACCTAACCTAAGCGAATTCATCTTTTTTTTTCGTAACTTTGATGGCTTTAGACCACTTTTAAAAAGTGTGCCAATTCAGACTTGTGTTGAATTATCCGGTTACCATAATAATCATGTCTGCTTTTGTCGTTTGACATTGAACCTTAAACCTGCGTTTGCATTAATCAGATTGCAATAAACATATGAGCCACACACGATTTTACAGAATGTATAACAGACACATGTCAATACCATACATAATATTGCTTAAGCTTAAGGCGATGCAATGGGATGTAATGCAAAATCACATGTTTTCGATTTGACAATTTGATGGCCTAGAAATATCATGATTGTTTTATGTTTTAATTCTCTCAGTTAGGAACGCACTATTACAGCCACCTAGCGACAAAAAAGGGAAGACAATTTGACAGATAATGAATTTTGTTGAGGCTATAACATGCACTTAACCGTTTTTTGTGTCTTTTTATAAGCCTAAAAAAATAAAATGTTTAAAGCGCAAAATTTCCTACTTACGATCCCTTTTTTCCGATATTGAAATAATGTTTAAAGTCGATAATATTGAGTATTTATTTTGTTAAAACTACACAAATATTCATATTTTTAAAGAATGTCATTCGCTGAATGACATCTGTAATTCGGGAGAACCGAAATCGCACTTAAGCAAAAAGTCTAAGCCTTAGCATAATGAATAATGACAATGTCTTATCCTTAAAAATAACTGGAATCGGTCCCTAGATCTAAATGGTCAAGTTTTGTCTTATGTTCCTTTATAATTCCTCCCACTCTCCCTCTATTCCGTCGTCTCCTGAAATTCGCCGATATTTAGCGTGCCAATCGTTCCATGGCAGTTTGAACTCTTTATGTTGCATTATTATTAGCCTATTTATATGTAGGTATAATTACGTACATTACACAAAAATATTAGAAGACAAATGATTGATTTAATATGTTTATACTAAATAATTCACGGTCATCTAGATGCTATATTATGTCTCAGCAGCGTTGAAATAAATGTACCTAATTCCTATTGTTTAAGACGGCATAGCACATTCCACCTGAATACATTCAGAAATAATATTGCCTACTTTAGTCCCCTGTCTCAAATGTGTCGACTATATAATATGATATTACATTTTATGATATGACTATGTAATATGATATTACATTTTATGATATGACTATATAATATGATATTACATTTTATGATATGACTATATAGTATGATATTACATTTTATGGTATGACTATATAATATATTACATTTTATGATATGACTATATAATATGATGTTACATTTTATGATATTACATATATACATTTTTGTCGATAATCTGTAGTGTCAGAAAAAAATTCCAGCTATTACTTAAAAATATGTGACAATGATTGGGCTTTATTATGAATCACTTGTGTCTCTTGTTTCTATTGTATTATGATGTATCATTGAGTGAGTTTTTTTTGTGTATCCTTTGGCTGGTTATTTGTAATTTCTGTATCTCGACAATTTGGACGATCTCCCGACGCGTGTTGCGAATTTGCATTATTTACCTTCATAAGATACGGTTTTCTAATTGAATGGTGTGATTGTGTGACGAAGCGCCGTTTGCGGCCAGAACATCCTTGACATTTAATTGAACCAGTTCAGAGCTCTGGTGATGTAGAGACGGTCAACTGGCAACTAGGGACTTCTGCCAAACTAGAATAATTCATCACTGAAGTTTAAATGCCAGTCATTGCGGTAATTGGTGTGGACTATGGACTCTGGACACTGTGGGCTTAATATATGTGGGTGCCTTTGCAATATTCATATAGATGCCGTAAAAATAAAATGATTCGTTCACCGTTTAAAAAGAAAACATTTTCCTTAGTATTTTGGAGCCGAACATTAAATAGTTTTCCCATTCCACATTTTGCTTGAAAAAAGTTCACTCACTGAAAAAAGTAATTTCTGGTATAAAAATACCAATATTTTTTTCTGTTCTTGAAAAACCTTCTGCCTTCCCAAGAAAAACTTTTCCCTTGAAAATTTGTAATAAAATGAACGGTATTTTTGATGACGATGTGTATGACTGAAGCTCTGGCAATTATGCAAAGTGACGCGCGTGCGCAGAATATAAACTTGACCAACAGTTGTCATTATAATAAATAACATTTCAAGTCTTCCATTCCAGAGGCCGCAGGTACAAATTTGTGACTTTTTTCGTGGCATGGAAGATATTTACTTTGAGCCATTCAAAATCACAGCTTGAAATGAATATATAGTAGATATATTCATATCAAGCTGTGATTTTGAATGGCATTCTCGCATCTCAAAGTAAATATCTCAGGTTCGGTAATCAGATTTGAATAACCTTTCCCCTTTTTCTTCTCCCACGCCTCCCATACTTCAGCCTTACAGTTTTCCCCAAAATTAGGGATGTTACGGTCCTATTCGATCATTGGCTCACCGCTTAATCGTATAACATTGACTCACCGGTCAGTTATTTACATTTTCAGCATAGGTTCAAACTTATTCGATCTTAAATTACTTTAATGAAGTATTTGATACTTTGCAGTTAAGGTACCTACTTTATTATTTCATTTTCAAGTTGTTAATAGTTTAATTTATTAGTTGGTCACTAATGAGGAAAAAGTGTCGATGTAACGTCAGTGTAATATAAACCTGCAATATTCCACAATCTCAAAGTCACCTTGCGTAATGAAATAACATAGTTTATTGAAATGCCGTGAATAAGTTGGCCAACATACATAAGTTGTTGAATGTATTATCAACCCATATTTTAATTATATTTTATTTTAATACTATGTTAATACCAGTAGAGTGTAGTCCATCCCGGCTGAAAAGCTGTGCCCACCATTGATGTATATATATAGAGTTTATGTTCCTTGCAAAATCAGTGTAAAAAATTATTCCGGCGCTTGAAGTAGGTAGGGAGGTGAAGCGACTGTCGATGTTGCCCGAATCCTTCCGACCGCGAACTCCGCCGTTCTCCGGCCGCCGCCCGGGGCATTTGAGTTACCGGCGTGCAACTTCATTTGCTCCTTCAGTTTCTTAACGTTAAAAAGCCAATTTACAAGAATATTGATTATGATAAAACCGATGAAAGGTTACACAATTACTTTTTTATCTTTTTCAGAACGACATGGTCAGTCATGTAGGCATTTTGCAGTTATCATTGGAGATTCATACCCGGCGAGAGCTGAAATAATCGACTGAAGCCCGTGTTAGCTCTATGATGCCAATTGGCCGCATGCTGTTACCCATATTTCGAACGCTAATGTTTAATCCCAATGTGCCGACCCAATACCCCGAGAAAAACGACCATACGAAGTAATTTAAATATAATAAAAAAATCGACAAATATTAGACCAAATTTTTTTATCCAATGAATTTGGTAAGGAACTTGTACGCTCTTTTATACAGTTGATGTCGACAATCAACGATGATGACGGTGCAATTTTCAAATATGCAATGCGAAATTCATATATATATATACGACCTTAAAAAATTACCTACCTTTGGTCAATGCACGCCACTGGTTAATACCGTACTCTGTTCACTAAGGCGAAATCATTTAAACACAAAGGCCTCCATGGTCGAGAGGTAAGGCTCTCGACTACGAATCCGAAGGTCGCGGGTTCAAATCCCGGCGTGCGCAAGTAATTTTTATTTAATTAATTTGTGTTGTTTCACAATTAATTCATTTAAAAATAATATAGAGTATATTTGCGCACGTTCCAGAGTGGAAGATACTCTCAGTATCGCCCTGGTGAAAGACCACCATTCAGAATTGAAACGTTGCTTGAAATGGCTTTTAGCCGTGTTTGGTGATTAGATCTGAATAGCCAGGTAATCCCAACCTTCCTCTTCCCCTTCTCCTTCCCCTCCCCAATACCTTCAGCCTCACAACATTCCCCAATTGGGAATGCCATAGTCTCACTGGCTCCAGACGGTTGGGAACAGTCGGGACTCTTGTGAGGTATTCATATAAAAATTTTTTTTTTTAAATTAAACACAATTTTCCTTGCTAATTTCTGTCACTGGAGTACTGAAATGTGTTGGATGCAAGATAATATAATAATTTTAACACCTGGTTTTGCCCGCGATTACAATAAATTCTTATGTCATATTCCCTCACATTTCACTGAAAATCACTATAAAAGCTTGCAAAAAAAATGCCTAAACAAATGGCAGACTACGTCTCTCGACAGGGAAATTCTCCCAGTGAGACAGACATCGACCTTACCTTTGTACTTACGTTTTATCAAGATTATTATGTCTTTCAAAACCTTATATATTTTCCTAATTAGGAAAAGTATACAATTTACAGATAAATTATTTGTGGTATTTCTTGAGTTAGCAACCTGCAAAGCGTGTACTTTGGGTGTTGTCCATTAATTTAATGATCAACATTAAATTCACGGAATAATTTTTAACAATACCTACGATGACAGAGTAGGGATAATATAATATCGTCACTAAACACGGCTAAAGTCATTTCAAACAACGTTTCGATTCTGAATGGGCATTCTGATGATCTCACTATGTTTTCTTATTCCGAAATCTTCTCCATTTAGACAAAAACCTACATCCCACCCGCCATTTAGCATCCATAAAACGAAGGCATCAACAAATTATATTCACCAAATCAAATCAGTTGTTTTGCAGACTTTGTTGAATTATTCATCCTCGTTCCGGGTGTTCAGCGTAGCGTTAGCGACTTAATCAATCATTGGGACTTATTTGTGATTTTGATCGATGGGTCGTTTGTTATGAGCAACAACGTCCCACAATACTGGGACGATATTTTGAGATATTACATACTTCCTAAAATACTAAACCGTTGGTACGATCAGGCTATTTTCAACCTATTTAATCTATTTTCGTAATCATCTTCAGATGGTTTGTCAATTTCAGGCGAGGTACGTAAAATAAATTGACCTATTTAAAGACTAGCTGACGTCATTTTGTATTTAAGAGTTATTTTAGTACAATCGCTCCAAGTCGTACAAACTTGTTTCCGGAAAATATCACGTAATGTTTTCTTGTGTTGAAAATAAAAAAAGTTACCCATATATAAATATTTTGCTTAAGTGAAAATAGGTAAATACATTCACAGTGTTGTTTTCAAATTTATTTTATTTTATTCACGTATACTTATGCATTATAGTCGTATATTTTTTTCTTTGTCCATTGTAATGTTACAGATCACATGTTTTTTTTCGATCGCCAGACTTCGGCAGATGCCCGTGTTGTGGTGGTCAGATTTTGTACAGTGAAATATAATGAGTATGTATATACGTTAAAAATAAGAGGAAAATTCCTAGGGTAGGAGTAGGGGTAGGAGTAGAAGTAGGAGTAGGAGTAGGAGTAGGAGTAGGAGTAGGAGTAGGAGTAGGAGTAGGAGTAGGAGTAGGAGTAGGAGTAGGAGTAGGAGTAGGAGTAGGAGTAGGAGTAGGAGTTGGAGTATGAGCATGAGCATGAGCAGGAGCAGGAGTAGGAGTAGGAGTAGGAGTAGGAGTAGGATTAGGAGCAGGAGCAGGAGCAGGAGCAGGAGTAAGAGTAGGGTTAGGGATTATAAAACTTTACTCCAACCTATTAATAACTCCGGGCAACGCCGAGTACTTCAGCAACTTTGAATATATATTGATCGACCGTTTTCGTAAGCACGCTCTGTTCCTCCCGAAAAACCTCTAATTACCCCCACCCTTTTGGTCGCCCTCCCCTCCAACACCTAATTATTTATGTATGTCTCGTTATTTTGTATCATATGTTAGTTTTAATATTGTCCTGACGACGGAAGGGTGCTTCTGAAACCGGTTGGACAAAATATTAAATTGAAGTGATATAAAACAAATGCATGTGTTTATATTATATGTATTAATAATATTTATTTATTTTATACCTACCCCTTGTCTATTTTTCTCTGTTAAAGTAATCCACATTTAAATTAATTCTCCTGTTATAGGATCAGAGTACAATGCATATCCGGTTTGTTAATAAAAAATATTGTGTACAGTGCCAGGGAACATTTGTCCCCCTTCTTGTGTCAATTGTGGTTAGAGGTGCATAGATGTGGAGATAATCTTCTCTACCCAGTGAGCGGGCTGCCTATTGCTACTGTAGGGCTTTTATTTATTTTTGTTTCAAAGAATTGTAATCTGTATTTTATGCGCTAGCAGCACTTGCTGATAGCAATCTTATATTTAAGCCCGCTCACTAAGGTAATGGAGGGTATAAATCACATTAACTAAATAAAAAAATATTATGAACATTTAAAAAAACGGATTAAAAGTTTGTCATCCATCATTTAAGTTATTTATGCATCTTCAAGTAGATTCAATTAAAGAGCTAAAAGTACAATTTTTAAGCAGACGTTTTTTTTTACAAAAACCAAAAGCATTAAAAGTTTGTTTTAAAGGTATAGTTGCAACACTCTTCTTTCTGTATTGTTACTTAATACTAGTTTTAAATTACAAAGTAGGTAATACTTGATACGATGTGCCTTTTATGGCTTCTGAACCAGTGTTCTCCAACTATTATTTGAAATAATCTGATTAAATAACATGTCTTTTTCATTTTAGTCCCAACTGGTTCAATCTGTTACGAACATCTTCAGACTGATTTTGATGTAGATACCCGTAATATTTTTCTTAGAAATTCTTCCTCAAACAATCACCAATAATATTCTTTATGAAGCGTTGCCATTATCATAATTTATTTTGCCAATTAGGACGCATTGACTAAATAATGTTGTGCGTATTTGGGACACATGGCAAATTTAATCGGTCACGGTTATGTCATTCGCAAAAATATGTAACCTCTTGACAGAAGTCAATGATGTTTCATTAAAGTCCACCTCCCACCACGGCACCATGCAAATGTGCCAATTCCAGCACTAGTTATTTGGTTCAATTTGCAGACAGACTTTTTATGACACAAATTATTAACAAATGAAATTTAAATTTGCTAACGGCGTTACAAGTAGTTACAGTGTGAAAATTTTGTTTGGATATTTAATGTATGACGACGACGCTAGTAAATCATGAAATTTAGAACGGGCTCGATTTTTTTACTACTTTAACCGTGGTAGTAATAATTGGTGTGTACCTAATTTCTTTGAATGCCTTCTATTCGTTGTTTTCTATATTCTTGTGGCAGTGGCGGTTTTCTCTAAAGTACGTTTCTGCAGTGAACTGCCATAAAGAAGATAAGATAATAAGACAAACTTGTATTATAATTTTCCCGCACGCACTGTTCAAATTGCGTGCCAAAAAATCCACCCGTCCGTATTAATACTGCTCGAGATAATCCAAAATAAATCCGATACGTGCCTTTTGAATTCATCGCCTATAGGACTTAGTGTTCTAAGAAATATACAAAACTCATACTTCAGTGGCAAATTATGGAAGTGTGCAAACCTTAGGAATCTGTTAGTTGCCCGGATGCGCAGCGATAATGGGATTTTTAACACCAAATTTGTATGGAACAGTATTTAGCAAGCATCAATAGATTTTTTCTGTGATTATCGTTTTTTGTTATTAAAATAAGTTAGTTACTGAAGATGTTTCTTTTTTTATAACCTACGATATTACATTCATTAGCCACAGATCCTTTAATGAATCGCCAAATTATATCTTCTTGCTAGGTCATTAATCTCTGGTGCAGTGATATGACGAAATTCCTTTCTAGTGTTATGAAAAAAAAACCTTTTTAATCTCTGATTGAACTCCCAATGAGATATTCCACGAACCGCCGCTGCTAAAGAGGCGAAATCTAATAGACAAGTCGGATTCCCAATTCTCAACACCATCGATCAAGACATAACGAATAATATAAAAATGTTCCTACCTCTAACGACTGAGCAGGTGTTGGTGCAGTCCTCCTCAGTGAGGAAGTTGTTCCGGTTGCCCTTGCAGCCGTTGTAGTTGAAGGGCACGCACATCAGCTTCATAGGGTGGAAGGTCCAGCGCTCGTAGGAGCCGCGGCACGGGCCTGGGTCTGCCTCCTGCATGCACACCTCTGCGACAAAATATTTTTAAAAAACTGTTTACAAAAAAACACATCATACAACATTTTTCTTTTAACTTTTGGCCATGCGCTCTATCTTTGGCCATCACCTAATATTTATTTTGTGGAATATCGGTTTCTACAAATTATTAAGAATTTTCATGTAAAATCCAATCTCCAATCGTGTAAAATCAATCCAATTTCAATTAAAATGTATGAAAAAAACTATGTGTACAACCCGGACCGCTAGAGGGCGCTGGTGTGGCATAGTGCCATCAAATATCAAGCTGAGTGTATTGTCAATCTAGGGTTTATTTTTTTTAATATATATAATAATAATATGTATACACGCCCTTGTGATATCATTTCTCCGCTTTACACACCATTATACTTTAATGTTTTGTGAGGTGTCAAGTAAACGAAAGACGTGAAATGGATATCTTATTTTTATATATTATCATTTAGAATGAATTTTTAATGATATACAGAGCACACCAAATCACAAAAAAAAAAATTAAACTCGCCCTTCACAATTTGCTTAGGGGGGGGGGGGTTGTTTCGGGGAATTTCAACGTTTCGTCAAAATTTCAAAGTTACAAGTTCTGTGAAACTTCTATTCAAGTTCTGTTATTATTACATTATGGACCAGTTGTTTCAGTGTTTGAATAATAACGGAACTTGAATAGAGCTTCCACAGAACTTGAATATTAACTTTGAAGTTTGTATGAATCCTTAAAGTTTATCAAAACTACCCACACCTATGAACCTTCCACACGACTGGTTTGACCGATACTAGCTAAAGCCACCGAGTCGAAAGGTTTAAAGTCAGGCTTACCAACTTCAGGAAAGGACGACCGAATGGTCGAACTTTTCAACGCGGTGGCTTTAGTCAGTATCGTGCAAACCAGTGGTGTTGAAGGACTCCCCTATTAGTAAGCTTCCTAATATCTTTTTCTATGTTAATACCGTACATTAATTTTTCATGGACATTTTTATTTTTCACTTCTGATTTGTATTTTAAATTTGTATTTTTTTGGTTTTGGCGAAATTTAAACTTAATTTGGGTGACTTTAAGCTCTATAATTGTTGTTCAATACAAACAAAAATATTATTAGTGAAATAAATTAGAGTATTCATGAGCAAACCAATTATCAATACGGATATTATGATAATATTAATGCTCAATACTATTATTATGCTTTGAGTCAAAGTTTCTAAAAAGGTACATAATTGTATTACTTATGTTTTGTTGTGGTTTACTAAAAATAAAATATAAAATTATGTACGGTAAAGCTCATCCTTGTTTTGACATTTGACATTCTAACCTCAAAACTGATCAAAACCGATTTGGAACGTTTTGGTAGACTTTGAAAAATTGAAACTTTGAAAACTATTTTAACTATGTAAGTTTGAACGTTATTATTGATAAAAAAAATTGGACTGGTCTTCCTTATTATCATAAAACGGGGGAAATTTTTGGGCTGCTTATAACATTTAGAATCCGCTCATCAAAAACGATACAGAGAAATGTCTTGATTTACAGGAGAATGTAATGTTTACATTACACATATTTCTATTCAAGTACCCACTTACGAACTAATGTACGTTAGGGCATAGTTAAACACGTACTTTTATAATGTCGTTATTTACATAATATCTTTATTTACATAATAATATTATGACAGCATTCCCTAGTATGCTGCTTTGTTTGTTTTTTTCTTGGTGAAATCAGAGTCTTCAATGATTTCTTCAATATTTTTCTTTTAGCCTTTTTACATCCGTGTTCAAACACTCTGGCCATTTGAATTTCAAGTGGGTTTGTCAAATAGCACGAATAATTGAAACATAATTATTTTTCCATTTGATTTGTGAAACAGAACAAACACAATTTATTTTGATTACATGTGGTATGATGACATCACGGGGAAAATTACAACGCAATCAAAAGGCGTTGACTACAAGTACTTTTAATATATAATGAGAAATACGATGAATAAATAAAATAAACCACTGCACTTCAAAATATAGAGAAATATAACAAGAGAACTTCATGACTGGGGAATCTTCAGGAGTGGTTTGACCGCAGCGCAATGTCTTTATTCTTGTCTGCCAGTGGCGGCTCGTGACTTTGGAGTGAGCTAGAATGCTAATATTGAAAAATACAACGTTATTGATGTTGTTGAAGCCTACATACTATCTAAATTTCCATGCAACAAATAGAAATTTTGAAAAAAATATAAATCATTTTCGGCTTCAACAACATCAATAACATCGTATTTTTCAACCTTAGCACTATAGCTAACTCAAAAGTCACGCTGGCTGCCACATCAAGTATCGTCAGCAGGAAAACAAAATGACATTATCCAAAAAAACACAATGTTTAAGTAACACTGGTTTTCACCGGAAGGGTTTCGGGTTTAATGACATCAAAGGATGATGATATTATTGTAAACAAGAACCATTGAAGCCTGATACCCGACCAGTGAACTATGTCACATTTGCTCTATCTTCCAGTTAATAAGCAGGTATGAATTTCAAGACCTCAGTAGTCGTTGGCCACCAGTTTGAGAATAACACTCTTTGACTAAAATCAGTTATTTTTATAAGTAGTGGTGGTTTTAGTTTTCCAGGAGAATACATCTTGCTTCCCTAATTGATTTTCTACGAGATTTCTTAAATTAAACGTTTTTTCCTACATAGAAAATTAATGCTTTGTTATGTTTTTTTTTTTTACATGAATACCGCACAAGAGTCTCAACTGCTCCCAACCGTCTGGAGCCAGTGAGACTATGTCATCCCCAATTGGGGAATGTTGTGAGGCTGAAGGTATTGGGGAGGGGAAGGAAAAGGGGAAGAGGAAGGAAAAGAGGAAGAGGAAGGTGGGGAAATACCTGGCTATTCAGATCTAGTCACCAAACACGGCTAAAAGCCATTTCAAGCAACGTTTCAATTCTGAATGGTGGTCTTTCACCAGGGCGATACTGAGAGTATCTTCCACTCTGGAACGTGCCCAAACTATATATTATTTTTAAATTAATTAATTGTGAAACAGCACAAATTAATTAAATAAAATTTGTTTGCGCACGCCGGGATTAGAACCCGCGACCTTCGGATTTGTAGTCGAGAGCCTTACCCCTCGACCATGGAGGCCGTCAAATGTGAGATTATAAATGAAATAAGAGGGAGAGGAACGTCGGAAAAAGATTATTTATTAATTCGAAATAATGATAATATTTTAACCCATTACGATAAACATAAACATAGCATTTATCAAAATTCAATCAGATATGTTACCCTTTTCTGACCGTCCTACGTATGTTTTACAAAATATTTTAAAACGTTGAATTTCATAATAAAATACTTTAATTTTCAAACAAAAAGAATAGGGTGTAGTTTCATTTTTTGATAAATACTAACTTTAATTTTTTTTTATATGCGTCTTACAAAATTTTGGTTAAGTTTGTAAATGAAAACGTACCGGGAAAAGATGGGAATTATTCTCCTCCACTTTTTAAAATTATTTAATATTTTGTAATACATGTAAATACGTAGAGCGATCAGAAATTGTCATATATCTGATTTGATTTTGATAAATGCTAAGCCTATGTAAATTAAAAAAAAAAAAATGTTTTTCTCTTTGAAAACATTATGTTTATTGCATTGCAATTTAATAATATCATCATTATTTGTAATTAATAAATAATCCCTATCGACCGTCGGAGTTTACGTACACAGGTTTCAACTTAAATTGAAAAATTAATCAAAAATTACTTTGTAATCACCACTTTATTAATATATATACATATCAACATGTTTCGAAAGCGCTGATTTCCTCATCATGAAAATACGGAATACTAAAAAATAGTAATGTTAAGTATAGACAAATGATAAACATAGAACACAATAATGTAAGAATAGACACATTACAAACATAATCAAAACTTGATTAAAGTAGGTAATGGTTAATCAAAAATGTTAAAAAAAATTATCATAAAATATTGAATAACAAATTTATATTAGAAATTGAAAAAGAAATTATTTTTATTATTAATATTATTACGAAAATAAATTTAAGAAATAGTTATTTAAAAATATATATATATTTGATTATTAATTATATTTAATTGACTATTAACACTTTTTCTAATTTACTAAATTTCAAATTTGTCTAGTTGGAAACCGGTTTTATTTGTATGTATAATTTTTAAACCTTTATTTATATCAAAACATTTGTCTATACTGTAAAGTTATTTTGTATGTCCTGAGGAGGAAACCTCCCTTTTTGAAACATGTTGATACGTATATATTAATT
Organism: Halesus radiatus; assembly: GCA_022606495.2. NCBI lineage: Eukaryota > Metazoa > Arthropoda > Insecta > Trichoptera > Limnephilidae > Halesus > Halesus radiatus. Next base: position 200,814 of record JAHDVE020006034.1, on the reverse strand, counting down.
CATTTATTAACAATGACGCCGCAAAGTGAATACCAATATTTTGAAGAATTTATTAAACTGAATAGATTCAAATAGCATTAATCCCAATTTAACAGAGTTGTGTTAATTATTTATTGACTATTTCTGCATAATAGGTACGTTGGCCTTTTTTTCCATTTGTAAATACTACATCAAACAAGTCGATGTTCTCGATTGAAGTTTGAACTTCCTTGAAAAAATGACTAATCGCATTATGAGTTTGTGATAATCTGAGGCAACATTGCCATTCTTGCAAGGTTTATTGGAAAAGCGATTACCGCTGTGCTGTGGAAATACGCCAAAGGTATATTATGCGCAACTAATTACAATAATCAGGTTTTAGAAATCCTATAAATGTGCATAATGATAAACCCCGTTCAAGATCATTGTGATTTGTTTATAATCCGCACTAAGTTACATCATAAAGTACTTCATTATGAAGAATGTTTATAGATACTCGTATGAGTACATGCTCATTTTATCATATTTTCTCAGTTTCCGCTAAAATAACCCCGAAACAGACAAACTGCCGGAATACTGCTTTGGAAAGAACAGGAATGCGGAAGTAAAATTTATTTTGTTTATAACCACGAAATTTATTTAATTTTTATTAGGACCGACCGCTTTTACTCGACGCAAGCATCAACAGGGTACAAAATTAAACTATTCAAACAAATACATAGTGTGTGTTTATATATACAAAAATAGAACTAATATATAAACATACAGTATATATTCTTTTGATTAGTTTCATTTTGTACCCTGATGATGTTTGTGTTAAGCGAAACCGCTCGGTCTTAATAAAAATTAAATAAATTTCAAACCACAAAGTTACTGCTTTCTATCAAAATTTTAATTTTATTTGATTAATTTGTGTTGTTTCACATTTTATTGTTTACAAATAATATATGGTATATTTGCGGTACATTCCAGAGTGGTAGATACTTTTAGTATCACCCTGGTAAAAGGCCACCATTCAGAATCGAAACGTTGCTCGAAAATGCTTTATCCGTATTTGGTGACCAGGTCTGAATATCCAGTTACTTCCCCAACCTCCTCTTTCTCATCTTCGTACCCTCCTTACTACCTCCAGCCTCACAACATACCCCAATTAGGGATGCCCACTGGCCCCAGACATTTGGGAGCAGTTGGGACTATAGTGCGGTACTCACATAAAACAGGAATCCATTATCATAATACGAGTATTTTTGATTAAAAAAAACTGTACTAGAACATTTTCCATGTTATTGTTATCGATTTTCTAAACAAAAACTTATTATTCACAGGAGTGCTTGGTCAAAGAATCAAGGTAAATTGGCCAAAAGTCAATTGCCCATTGATATAAGTTCAATGTCAAACTCATTAGTTGGTTCAGTCAGTCAGTTCTATCAAGGTTCACTGCGTACTTACATACAACTACAGGCAGTACTCCTACAGACTGGATCAATGCGAAATCAAAGTTGTTATTAATTTGTTTGCCGATTTGTTGCTGCGCATTAAATCGGCTTTTACTTACTTACAATACTTTTGACGTTGCAATTATTTATTTATTTATTATATATGTATTTTTTTATTATTTATTTGGGAGACCAACAGTCTACATAAAAAAAGTGTAATAAATAAATGATATAAATTTGACCATTCACAGGTTTCCATTTGGGTATTATATATGAGTGAATTTAGTGAATTACGAGGAAATCAAATTAAAATTAAAAAGTTAATTTGTTATGTTGAGGAAGGGGGAGGGGGGGGGGTCGATTTAGTTGAAATATATGTGTGTAATTTTTTATTCGTAAAATAACAAGAGAAAAGTGTATATATATATATATAATATATATATAAAGAAGAAAGTTAATAGACTGGTGGTAGTATGAGGTGAGCAGGTATCTGAAGTTATAAAGGCTCGATAGATCGCCGGTGTGACTTTATGGAGTGTGGTGCAGAGTTAAAAAATTCAAATTGTGAGGAGTGCGTGTTATAAATGTGTGAAGCCCGATAGATGAAAGAGTTTTGTTTAGAATAAGTGTTGCATCGAGGAAGGCTAAGAATTTGGTCCTGGTTAGTGTATTGGGAACTCGTAGTAGGGATCCGTTCGACCGAAAGTACGTTAGCTGTAAACCCAGTCTACAATAACCTAACCGAACCTCCCAGATACGCGTGAGTGTCGTATTCACTCGGTATGCTTGCCGTTTATAAAATAATATTTACGTCAGCAATATGGTGTGACCACACGAAAGCTTTCCCTAGATACAGACACCGTAAACTTCGTCACTCTAGTTTTGAAACATCTAATGTTGTTGTTTAGGATAGTAACGCAGAACACGCGGCCCGCGAGCCCTTTCGTGCGGCTCACTTGGCTAAATAAAAATCAACTGCACTATTTTATCGATTTGACCCTGAGCCTAGAAAAATATTCGCCTGCGGCGCCTATTTTTTAGTCTTGGAGTGCTAAGATTGAAAAATACAACTTTATTGATATTGTTTTACCTGAAAATGATTTTTTTTTTCACAATTTATTTTTTTGTTGTATGGAGATTTAGATGGTCAACGTCCATTACATTTCATGACGGCAGAACTCACCGTGCGAGAGGTTCTGCTATTTCGTACAAAAAGATTTTCTGCTTTGTGGAAGATTATAATTAGTTTGTTGCTTACGTTTGGCTGTGGCCATGTCGAGCGTGCAATCCGGGCGCTCCGAGCACGGCGCGCGCTGTGTCATCTCGGCCGTGCTGTCGCAGCGCGCGGCGTTCTCGGGCGCCGCGAGGCTGAGACGCATTCGCACGCGCGCGCCCCGCCCGCACGACACGCTGCACGCGGACCAGTCGCTCCACGGCGTCACGGGGCACAGCGGGTCCAGCTCTTCCTCGGCCCCGCACTCGGGGGACATGCACTTCTGCCTTTCAACTGTAAAAATCATCAAATTATTATTAGGATCAAGTGCAAGAGTCCCAACTGCCCTGGGTGAAAGATGAAGTGGATTATGGATGATGTTCACCAGGACAAAACTGAGATTAAGTTCCCCTCGGAGACGCTCCTTCCCGCAAAAAAAAATGTTTGCCGTTTAAATAAATGAATGTGACTGACGGATTGAGCACACTCCTCTCTTCGGAAAGTCATATCCATGAATGGTTTAGTTGCATACCCAATTTACATAGCGAAGCTAGGCGGTTAGTACCTACCTAAATTAATTAACAGAAAATTTTGAAACTTTTCTTAGTCCCCGACATTGTAAATTACTATAAATAATTGTAAATGTTAATAATTATCATCGAAAATTTCAGCTAAACCTTTAAACCAGAAATAAATACCGACTCTTCTTTAGCCACTAACCTTCTAAATCTATAGTAACCTCATGCAATATTATGTAATGTGCAGTGTTTTCTAATATCGTGTGTCCTGTGAGCACAAATCCTAACTTCTCAGGCTAAAACTGTTAATATTTAATATGACGAGTTAATCTGGAGTGACCTGCCAGGTAAGTATGTTTCTGTATCTAGTATATAAGATATATAATAAGATAAATCCTAGTAAGTAATGTTTGCACAGCGCCCTTGAGGTGATTTTTCACAAAAAATGCACTATAAAAATGATCCAATTATTATTATTGAAAACAGTACCTTTATATCAGTGGCGAGCAGTCCATAAAGGCTGAAAAGTTGTGCCTAGCTTAAGAAAAATGAACGTAAAAATAAATTAAATATTTTAAAACAACGATAAATTATTGGTTAACATGTAATTTTACCATGAATTTGAGCAGTTTTTTACTGTCACAATATTTCTACCCTAATAAAATGTTTCTTATAAACCAATGTCTACGTCTCTGTTGCAACCTGCCACGGGTCATTATAAAAAGCTTCGCCTTCAAGGTGGTATTTTTAGCTTCATCGAATTGGATTCATCGCGTCGCGGATATGTCACTCAAAAATTAGCCTTACATCTGGCTCTATCGCATGGGAGCCTATGTGATAGAGCCTGAACGGGGGCGGTACCGCCCCGAAGTGGTCCAAGGGGGCGGTGGTTGTCTCAATGGTAAATGGGAAGAGGTGAAGGACTGAAATGGAGGACAAGGGCCACAAAAACATTTTTAATAGATTTTTCTTATGAATTCAAATTTGTCGTAGGTACATCACTGAAAGAATTATGCAACAATACGAACTGTTTAGTTATTCTATTGATTTATAGATGGATTAATAATGTTTTTTTTTTCAATTTCTTTACGTTGTTATAACACCTAACCAAAGTTCTCGGAACCTGTTGTAAGGTAAAAATAATGTACTACACAATGGTCCGATGGTACTTACACGATCTCATTCCCGAATTTGTTCGTGAGATAAATTAAATATTTAGTTGTATTTCATGAAGGCTATCATCTATCAAGAACTTTGTAATCATCATAAAGATAGCAGCCAATAATCTGGGATTTAAAATGGAGGATAATGTTGACAAGTCTTGAATTTGAGGTATGATATCGAAGAAGATGGCGTAAATTGAACTGGTCTCATTAGCTAAGTTGGTAAAGCGGTTGTCCCGGTAAGTGTATATATTTAGATTTTATCGCATTATCTCATGGGAAGAAGCAGGGGCTGATGAAAAATATAGTTCAAAAGTGAGCGGTGATACAAATAAGGTTGGGAACCTCTGATCCATCACATATAAAATGGTACATTTTCGAATATTCAACGCACACTAAAAGTCACCCGAACTAAAAAATACACGCAACCTAACTTTGCATGTAGAGCAATCCACGCCACTGCTATACCATATATCCTATATATTCTCATTAGCGTCCTCGGTGGCAAGTTGCAATGTAAGGACTTAGACGGCGACATTCTTAACTATTCAATTACATAAATAAATAGTGTTAATACATTTTTTTACATGTAGGCTGAATGTCTATGAAATTTTTTATAAACTCTTAATTTTTGTTTCTCTATAATGCTGTTTATTGGCTCGCTTTTTTATACTCATGCTGTATTTTCGGGCTCATTTTTATTTCAATAAACAATAATCTGACCACCAAAACACGGACAGGTGCCAGGAGGCCTATTCACTTTCTTTTTAAGGAAAATTCCTTATCCTTTTCATTAGGCTTAAAGACTACTTGCTCAACTGTGATTCCGATGGGAGTCTGGTTTATTTATCACAGTATTAATAAAAAAATATAGGTGCAACACACATGGTACTTAACACGTGTAGATTATTATTATTTACTTAACAAGTGTGGTTTATTATTACTTACTTTACTAGTGTGATTTATTATTACTTAACAAGTGTGGTTTTTATTACTTGATTTACAAGTGTGGTATTATTACTTACTTTACAAGTGTGGTTTATTATAATTTTTATAATTTAAATCACCTTTATCTGACATTTCGGGTTTTGGCATAGGGAATTTGCAAACATCGCAATTTCGTTGATTCGGTTAATTTAATAGCATTATTATGCCACAAATGAGCCACTCATAATGGTTAAAGTCAATACTTACGATAATATTGAGTTTTTCGTTTGTTAAAATATGCAAATATTGATATTTTTATGAATTTCATTCGCTTAATAACATCTGACAGCAATCATTGGATAGAACTAGAACTGCAGTTGAGCGAGAAGTTTTTAAGCCTATTTAAAAAGATAAAGAATCTTTCTCCAAAAGAAGGGGAATTGCACTACTGGTCCTGTGGTCGAAAAAAAGGCTGTAATTTATAACATTATAAAAAAAAAGAAAAAAAGATGAAGATGAGGAATAACTACTCACCCAGCTTAACAAGGGGGCACTTCTTTCTGCCCATCCTGTCGATGAAGTTCCTGGTCTTTATTAAGAAGCCTTGGCCGCAGGTGGCGGAGCAGTCGGACCAGGGCCCCCAGTCCCCTACGGCGCAGATACCCTCGCCCTCCGCGCCTCCATCAGACCCTGACACATCCAAGCCATCGTCTTCCGCTGGAGCGCCCCTGAAACAATATACTGATTAAGAACCCACACTATATTTATACTATCTATTTCCTTATCAACTACTATCCCTACTCCTTTATTCGTTCGGAGGGGGTCAATTTGTGATCATTCCATGATCCCTGAGCCAGTTTAAGGCCTAAGCCGTCGCGCTGGAAACCTCTTCAATTTCAAATCACAGCGCCGCTCGACCGCTCTACTATAACGTGTCAAAAGTAGAAACTAATATCATATTCAAATATTGACTGTATTATACCAAACAAGTTACATGTGTGCGCAATGCCCATTCAAGGGAAGACTCGTTTGAATAATTATAATATTTTGTCGGCTTTTTTCATGCAGTACGGGCGACAAAAAACACGGATACGTTTTATATATCCAGTAATTGACTTGTAATATCCAAACAGGATGCGGTTATTTACTCGTATATATTCGATGTGGCAGGTAATTTCAGCTAATATCGGCTGAAGCCAACAGCTTGGCTATTCTTAATATCAATTATTCGTCGCTTTTCCTACTGTCTACCCTGATTTAAAATTCTGTGTACGCTTTTGCTTCATACATAGTCAAATATGTACAATCTGCTCTCGTGACTGCAAAATAGAAATTGCACCATGTTCACGGATTCATTATTTTACTCTATTAAGATTTCACGTAGTAAACGCTTTGTTTAAGATGTAATGCAGTTTTCTGATTTAGCCCCATTAACATCAGGAATATTTTAGCGCGAACAAATTATTGCTTATCGTTATGGAATCTGACATAGTGTGTACAAGATTTTGCCAAGTAGGTTTTCCCTGGATGTTTCGCATAAACAATTATGTAACTTCAGCTTCGACGGCTATATTACTCCACATTTGATCAACAACGCAACGATTTATAAAAAAATGTTTATATTTGAAAGGGAACAAATTAAAATAATATTTTGACCATCACTCATCATACATTTGGCACTATAATTCATCATTTAATTGAAATGTCTTGATACGTAATTGTTTTTATTTTTTATACAGAGTGTATAAGTGTCAATCTTACAATTGAAAACGTGCTTGTAGCAAAAAACGTCAATAAGTGTGATCTATAACACCTCATACTCTGGGTGCCGAACATTTTACTCACTAGTGAATGAGGCTTTAACGGCCGTTCTTCCCAACCCTACTGAGCAACCGTTGAGCCGAAATTTTGCCTCAACACTGTTCAAATGCACAAATTCGCTTTTCCCAACGAAATTCTCGATCAAATTTACGATTAATTTAGGATATCGATTTTTGTCGATCAAGTTCCCCTCAGCAGAAGACTAGTTATAAAAAGTGTGAACAAACGTCACCAAAATCTAATATGTCATTATTAGTATACGATCTATTTTACGTGATTCAAATATTAAATGGCAAAGATTTATTTCCGTTTTCGAATGTCAAAACATGTTTTTTGTATGTTTTAAATAAAACTGAAGAGAACCCAAACTAATTGTAAGCTACGTTTTGTCTTGTTTTTTTCACTCATCCAGAAACGTCAAATATACGAAACAAACCATGTGCTTTCCGGCATGACTAAAAGTCAAGCTAACACTTTATTTTCAACATATTTTTAACACACACGTTTGTGAAGTATGAAATGTTGGTTAATGTATTAGTTTTTAAAACAAATGATATGTATTCATAATAAATACAATATTAACACATCTACTCGTATGTTAATTTTACATTGAAATGTTGTACATTGATTTCATTTTATTGTCTTAAAATTGGGCGGCTACTATTTTATCGTGTATAAAAGTGGGCGGGCACCTCCTTAGACAATTTAAGATAAAAAATGCTTGGAAACAAGTAAACAGAGAGAATACTTACAAAACACTCGGTTGATCGGTGACTCAGATTGATCATTCGAAAAGTTGGGAAGAACGGCCGTAAAACTCTTGCAAAGAGTATTGGAATCTCTAACTTTACTGACGAAACCAGTTTGTATGCGTACCACTTTTACTCTCTTATAATATTTATTATTTTGATACACGCACGAAAATTAAACGCATTAAAGGAAAATGAACGGTTTATCAATTATTAGGCGGTGGGCGTAAATAATTAGTATCATTGGTAGATAATGAATACCCGAATGAAATAATGCACTAAGTGCCAAAAATGTTGCCTTTCAAAAACATTACATTTTTTAAAACGAACACGCCTTGAAATTAGAGATATAGCTAATTTTTTTTCGAATTTATAGAAGGCGTTAGGTGCCACGACTCATTTCACAAAAAGGGATTTAAGTGCCTCTTGAGAAGTTACTAAAAATGACTATGTGTAGCTAACTCGGTCATTTAGCCATTGGTACTTTAGTTATTTTATTACTTTATATATTTATTATTTTTTATTTGGGAGACCAACAGTTGACATAAAAAATGAACTATCATGAATGAGTGATACAAATTTGACCATTTACCGGTTTCAATTTGGGTATTATTTATTGGTGAATCCAGTGATTTTCGAAGATATCAAAGTAAAATTAAAAATATATAATAATACAAAATAAAGAAGAAATATAAATTCAAAAGTTACACGTAATTTGTTGTTGGGTCTGGAAAGGAAGGGGTGGTGGGGGGGGGGGGGTTAGTTGAAATATATGTGTGTGTTTTTTTATATTAATAAAAGAATAACAAAAAAAATAGTGTACATATATGTACATATACGAGTACATAAGTTAATAGACTGGTGGTAGTATGAGGTGAGCAGGTATCTGAAGTTATAAAGGCTCGATAGATCGCCGGCGTGACTTTATGGAGTGTGGTGTAGAGTTAAAGATGTCAAATTTTGAGTAGTGCGTGTTAAAAATATGTGATGAATGAAGGAGTTTTGGTTAGAATTAGTGTTGCATGGAAGACGGCTGATTACTAAACACGACTGATGTTTAGCGGCACTTGGTGCTTTTTATGGGAAAACACATACGGTACATACAACTTGTTCGTTTTTGCTACATCATGGATAGCCACAAATAATTTTTGTGTCACTCAAGTCTTTATTTAGGGTATCGGTGATGGCACAAGGACCGTTTCTACATATTTACTTTAAATTTAGATTTTTTTTGGCACTTAGTCCTTTATTTAATTCAGATATTCATATTATTTAAATCATGACTGATAGTGGTGACCCACTAATATGGCGGCAATGCGCTTAACACGCGTCTGTTATAAATTATCTATGTGTCATAATGGCCATCCCTAAAGCATTTCTCACAATTAGAACAGAATCGTGTTCATAATTCATCATTGAATAGACAGATGGCCGTGATTAGTCGCGTTACTTCTTCGATCGATGATTTCACATCATTAATCATAAAGGCAATAATGTTCCCACCCAACTAAAAAACATTCACTTAATTTGACCACCAGTCTTACCAGCAATTGATTTAATTGTGACTCGGATGTTATTTTATAGGCTTGTGAAAATAATCAATAGCCAAATAGTTTTGGTATGTTGAAAATTAGTAATTGTTTTGTGGAATATTATTAAAAAGTGTATATTATAAAAATATTACTAGCCTTACTATCGCTCCATGCTGTATTTTTATTCAAATGTTATAATAAAGTCGCCTTAAACTGATTGATATCAAATATTGATAGTAAATAACGGATATGACCCAAATTTTATTGATAAATAAAAAACTTAACAAATTTTCAAAAGATAAGTACTTATACAATTCTAATAATAATAATGATATTAATCAATGACGAAATATTTATAAAAATCTCCATTCTAATATTGAACCGGCTTTTTTACGAGAAATAATATTTTTTGAGGAACACTAAATATAAACACCATAAATTGACTCACTCCCGTATATGTAACCTAAATTGTAACAACTGTTCCTCATTTTATGTCGGAAAAAAAGCCGTAATTTCGACATTAAAATCAAAAATCATTTTAGATTTCTTAAAAATTATAAATAATCATTTTTCAGAATTTTCTAATCACATTATTTCAAACAATCATAGTTTTGATAAAAATACAGAGATCAATATTCTTCACATTAATAGTAAAAGTGAACGCTTAGATAATTTAGAAGCCTTGGGAATTAATAAATCCATTAATAATAATGAGTATATTATCAACAATCCTATTTTACAGCTCCATTTCAAATATGTTTCCTTTCACCCCTCCTTCAATCTCTATCTCTTCCCCCCACTCTTTACTAATCCCTAGTCACGCCCAACCCCCATTTTGACACCTAATATATATGTTTTGCCATAATTTTGTAATAAGTTAGTATGTATTTTACCCTGATGATGGAATGGTTGTTCCGAAAGCGGTTGGCGTAAAAAAATAAAAAGTGGTTAAAACAATGTTTCATCGTTTCATTTAATTATGATTGATATGAGTTTGTCAACGGTCTATATTTAAAATTTAAGATAGGTATATGTAGTACATTATTATAATTTATTAAAACAATTTTAAACCTTTTTGTTTTTATTATTTTTATTTTATGACCTGACCGGTTTCAGCCTATCACGGCTTCAGACTATAGAGGAATTCCACCGTCAATTTGAGTTTCAAAAATAGAAATACTACATTATTATTATTTCGTTTTTTCAATAATTTTAATTTTTTTTATGAAAAGGATACAAAAATACTGGGAAAATCAGAGAAAAAAGATTAGTGCAAAACATCTTTCCACACAACCATTTTTTTAGCACTCGGTCTCCGTGGTTGAGTGGTTACGATCCTTGGCTAAGTATCCGGAGGTCGCGGGTTCAAATCCCGGCGTGCGCAAGTAAATTTTATTCGATTAAATTGTTTTATTTCACAATTTATTAATTAAAAATAACATGTAGTATATTTGTGATACGTTCCAGACTGGCGGATACCGGCAGTATCGCCCTGGTGAAAGACCACCATTCACAATAAAAATTTCGTGTTTGATGACTAGATCTGAATAGCCAGGTACTCCTTCTTCCCTATCTCCTTCCACTCCTCAATGCCTTCATTCTCACAAAATACCCCAATTGTGGTTGCCATAGTCTCACTGGCTCCAGACGGTTGGGAGCAGTTGGGACTCTTGTGTGTTATCACATAAAAAAATAAATTAAAAAGCTTTGATCGCCTTCTGAAAATTAGTTCACATTTTTTTTGAATTGTTTAACTAACTTTGAAATAGTATTCCAAGGTTCTTTGACCACATTTATTTAGGAATTAGAAGTCGATCGTTTGCAGTTAGTTATTTTGTTATATTCTGATTGAAATGTACTCGTATGCTGACTCACAATTTTATGTCACAATGTATTTTATTATTATTTCTGTTTATTTGGGAGACCAACAATTTACATAAAAAATGAAGTATAATGAATAAGTGATATAAATTTGACCATTTACAGGTTTCCATTTAGGTATTATTTATAAGTGAATCTTGTGATTTTCGAAGAACTCAAAGTAAAATTATAAAGATAATTATGCAAAATAAAGAAAGGTATTAATTTAAAAGTTATATGTAATTTTTATGGTGTCTGGAAAGGGAGGAGGTAGGGTGGGGGTTGATCTAGTTGAAATGTCTGTGTTTGATTTTATAATAATAAAAGTAGATGTTTTGGGCATGTAGAGCGAATGAACGATGAAAGGAGTGTAAAGAGAATATATGACGCGAATGTGAATGGACGAAGAAGCCGGGGACGTCCGAGGAAGACTTGGCACTATCAAGTGAATCAAATACTAGAGTCGGGCCATGTCAGAAGTCGGAATAACGGAAAACAATGTATGAGACGTTGTATGAATGTGAATGAAGCAAGAAGTGTATGCCAAGATCAAGTTGTTTGGCGGTCCGTCCTCTCTGCCTACCTCTGCGGAGAAACGGCGTGATGATTAGTTAGTTAACAACAACAAAAATAGTGTATATGTGTATAAAGAAGAAAGTTAATAGACTGGTGGTAGTATGAGGTGAGTGGGTATCTGAAGTTATAAAGGCTCGATAGATCGCCGGTGTGACTTTATGGAGTGTGGTGTAGAGTTAAAGATGTCAAATTTTGAGTAGTGCGTGTTATAAATATGTGATGCCCGATGGATGAAGGAGTTTTGGTTAAAATTAGTGTTGCATACTTGTGGCGCATATTCTAGTGAGCTGTGGACGGACGTAAGCAGAGTAAAGGGTTTTCATTTTACATGATCTGAGAATGAATCCTAAAATTTTTGAGTCTTTTGTAGTTATTACAGCGCGAACAGATTATACAGAATCAAATAGCAATAAAATAAATCGAAATATTGGTATTCACTTTGTGGCCTCATTATTAGTAAATGAATTAAAAATTATTTTGTAATCATCACTTTATTAATATATACATCAATATTTTTCGAAAGCGATGCTTTCCTCATCAAGAATATATAGAATACTAAAAAATAATAATGTCAAGTATAGACAAATGATAAACATAGAATACAATAATGTAAGACTAGACAAATTATAACCATAAACAAAAATTGAAGTAGGTAATAATAATTATTTTTAATTATTATTGATTTATTACATGACGTCAGAACTCTCCGTTAAAGAACAGATTACTGTTTATTGTCGTTCACATCTTTGAATTCACCAGTTCACAACTCAAATACTCAGTATTCAGACTAATTACGTACTTGAGCACGCAAAAATGGACTCGTAGTAATGTTGATAACCCGTCCAATGACCGCAAAATATGTCAGATTTGCCGAAGAAAACCATCAGCACGCAATGGCGGCAATAATGGGCCGAACCGCCGCCCTTGGCCCGGATGTCCGCTGTTCCGGTTCTTTGCTCCCGGTACCTAGCCGGCAGCTGCTCGGTGTAGACGTAGACGGTAGTCCAGTTCAGTGCTAGACTAGCTCAGGGGCCTGGCACAGCCACATCGACAACTAAGCAGAATCGATAAAACAAACTAAGCCGTCGACAAATAATTTAACTACTTTAACTTAAATACCGTTGTTTTTTAAATAATTTTTGTGAATACCGCACAAGAATCCCAACGCGTACAAACCACCCCTCTACACGATCGCCCAAACGTTTGGATTGGAAGGTTAAGCGATCGTGTAGTCGCGACATAATGTTATACCAAGATCGTCAAGAATGAAATAAGTAATCTGTGTCTGGACATAGGAATTTTCCCAGTGAGGCAGACATCGATCATTCCTTTGTAATTATGTTTTATCAAGATTTATAAAAATAAAATAGAAATCATCACAACATTGACATTTTCTCAAGTTTATTTAAAACATTTTTCAAAAAGCCACAGATGATGATTTTCTTTCTTCATAATTAAAATTTAAATATTAAATTAAAATAAACCAAGAAAAATCTTTGAACCTATTTTGTAACATAATTTTGGCTCATTTTAACCATGTTGTTGCACGCACCGAGTTTCAATTAGATAAGGTAAATAATCATTGTTGTTTGTAACTCAATAATTCATAAGCTTTATCGTTTACATCAGTGGTCCCCAACCCCCGGGCCGTGGATCAAATGGTACCGGGCCGCGAAGGGCCTGCTTAAAAAATTGTCAACAAACCAGGCGAATCTAACATGCCTGCGAGAGAAGAAGATCAACTGATGGATATTGAAAATGACGGCAGCCTTAAAACTACGTTCGAGACAACAACTCTGCCGGTGTTCTGGATTAAAGTTATGACGGAATACCCTGAGAATGCCACCACAGCACTTAAATCGCCATGGCCATTTCCGATATCATATCTGTGTGAAGCAGGGTTTTCTGCAGTGACAACAACCAAAATAAAACAACGGAATAAACTGGACATAAGCAACACATTTCGGGTGTCATTATCTCATATTACCCTCAGACAGAACCATCTCGTTGCAAAGAAACAAGCTCAGGGTTCTCATTGATTTAGCGTTCCAGTAAGTTAAAATGTTAAATCTCTTTGTATTCATTTTTCGGTGTAACTGTATTTTATTTTGAAGGCATGTTTAAACACGATTCAATTAAAATTATTAAATCAAAACAATCTAAAATACCCCCCCCCCCCACGGTAAAATTATCAAACATTGTCCGGTCCGCGGTGACAATAAGGTTGGGGACCACTGGTTTACATCATACAAGTAAACACATTTATTAGCGATATTTACACGCCGATTGTAAATACTTTTTTTTTCTGTTTCTAATAAAATAAAATAATGAAATAACAATATTTTAGTCGACGTCAAATGTCAAGGGCGGTCGTGCCAGCAAGTGTCTAGTCTACAAATTACCGATATTGTTAATACTCGTACAAACCTCTATCGTGTCAATGTTGAATGTTCGTGCTCCAAGGAGGGCCCAGTGCTTAGTAGTAGCCTAATCCGGCGCTGGACTAGCTCCATGGTATACTGAGCCCGGTAGGCCCCGGGTAAGTAGGTACCATAGTAGCGCTGTGCTGTGCCTGTAGGCAGGTACTACCCCTGAGTATTATAGGTCACACGGGGCACGCCATCAGACTTGTGTCGGGCCGATTGCTGACGTCATTGACGCATTGGTCGAAGGATAATTGATTCGTTGTGGCTAGGGGTATGAGTAGATACATTGTTATGCAGTGGAAATGCAATTGATATTAACCAATAATCGCGATGAAGCCGACATGATACATAATGAGGTGGGTGTGGGTATAGGGATTGCAAATCGGGAGCCGTTTCGGAAAATCTGGATTTTCGGATTTCGTGAAAATCCGGAAATGTCTCATATTCAGACGAAGAAATATTTTGTTCGATTCCTTATGCATATTCTTTCTCCTTTTAACATTTGATATTTATTTTTCTTTCTTGAGTTTAATATTTTTCTGGCTAAATCACTGACGTCAGAATTAATGGACTTGCCCTAAGTACCATTTCAAGGGCTGATGGCAAAGTTCACGTGATAATCATTTTGGCACCAGCCTAGTTCCCTGCTGTCCACTATTTTGACTGCGGTAAGCAAATTACAAAACATTTATAAAAAGGATCAAACTAAACACTTTAACAAAATATTCGGTTTTTGTAAACAAGTCGAACGTTTTTACTTGCTTTTTTACTTAAATTGGCGGTACGCCTAGATCGCCCCTCGCCTCTATTTTAGTTTCTTCCCTTTGAATGCTGGGTATTATGCATCTCTATGTATTATTTGGTCTGTAGGGTCTAAATAATAAGCAAACTTTTTGTGGGTACTACTAAATCTTGTAAATGTCCATGATGTGAATATTGGGTTATTGGTTTTTTAAATTTTTTATTCTATAATATTAATTACATAAAATGGGAACTTGTACCCGCTAAGCCACTGCAAGTAGCTTGTCAGCAGGAGGTTTTAGTTCAGCAATATTATGAAATACAACAATAAATAACAATCATCGTACGAATGTAGCGCAATGATAGAACAATGTAGGTACATGCATGTTGTTATCAATGTACACAAGTTAGAAAAAATATATGAAAACAGTTTTGTTATAGAGATACTAGACTCCAATTGTAAAAATAATATTGTAAAAATATCAAAATATCACCAAGCAGAAATGAATAAAAAAAGTATTACAGTTTTGTTACAGTGAGGATAAGGATAGAATTAATAATAATAATAAAAATTGGATGATTTGTATAGCGCCGTTTTTGTGAAAAATCACCCCAAGACTTAATTTAATAGTAGGACTTAAATAATTTTAAAGACATCCATTAACCCGGTTAACAACCTTATTATTAAAAATGTCTATACATATATTAAGCATTGCATATTTAAAGGTTCAAATCCGGATAATCCAAATTTCGTATTTGAACATCCGGATTCTGATTTAAATGTAAAAATTAGAAAATCCGGATTTTTTTCATGCGTGTGCCCCCATTTTAACAGCCGTTTTTTTCATCTGTTCACACAATATCGGTTAGTAATTTAATTTGATTCTTGATGAAATGTTACAATTTATGACAATATTTCGGTAGGCAGGCCAGGATTGATCGTTTGAAATAATGTTTGTAAAGGTTTGATATTGAATCATTTGTATAACACGAATATGTGTCTCTTCATGGTATGACCACATATCCTCAAGTAGGTATATGCTTTCCTTTTGACGTTAACTAACTAACCGTCACGCCGTTTCTTCACAGGGGTAGGCAGAAAGGACGGACTGCCAAACAACCCGATCTTGGCATGCACCTCTTGCTTCATTCACATTCATACATCGTCTTATACATTCTCTAATATTATTTCGACTTCTGACTGATCTAAATGTTTTTTTTTCTAAAAAATTCTGGTCCACCCACTGACGTCAGAATAAATTACTCTATGGGTTCACCCACGTTGGTGTATGTTATTTATAGAAAACCACGAAAACTTAAATAAATAAATTAAAATTTATTTTGTATTCACCACTTTATTAATATCTAGATATCTACATGTTTCGAAAATGATGCTTTCTTCATCAGGAATATATAGAAACTAAAAAATAATAATTTCAAGTATACTCGTAAACAAATGATAAACATATAACATAATAATGAAAGAATAAACAAATTCTAAACGTAAACAAAAATTGGTTAAAGTAGGTAAGTAATTAATAAAAAGATAATTAAAAAACATTGAATAACAAATACGAGTATATATTAGAAATTATTTTTATTATTAATTTTATTTATAAATTTTATGAGCTATACTTGGCATTATTATTTTTTAGTATTCTATATATTCCTGATGACGAAAGCAAGTAGATATGTGTATTTTAATAAGGTGGTGAATACAAAATAATTTTAAATTCATTTTTTAATAAAGACGCCACAGTGTGAATACCAATATTTTTAAGAAACTACACATTATTCTTATTTTCAGTACATCCTTATAATGAATTTAAGCCGCCGTTCTTACAATAGTTGGCAGTGTAATGGTCAGAATAGCTGCCTTCCAAGCAGTTGATCGGCGTTCAATTCTCGGCTGTGGCAATATTTATTATTATTATTTTAAATATGTAGGTACTTTTTTTTTCATTTTTAATTTAAGTGATTAAAATCATTATTAAACAATAAATTTTATTTTTGTTACAAATTATTTTTTTATTGTATTAAAAATCAAGGTAAACGTATTTGTTAAAATATATTTAAAATTGAAATAAAAAATTGAAAATTTATTGAAAACCAAATTCAGGAAAATGAAATAAACAGTCCCAGCTATTTTATGTCTGAATTTTTTCCAAAATGAAAACGGGTTGGTATTCGTTTTTTATGCGACCTGTAATTTTTCTTTCGTGACCCGGTACCCGGTTGCTGCTGTAAGTAAACTCTAGCTTTTTTTTAAATATTCTATCGAAAAAAAAATGGTGTACTCATTCTTAAATTATAATATCCCGTGATATGTCACGGGTCTGCGCTATTATTATTTGATGTTCGTGACCTTTGTGACTTGTACACCTGTTTAAATTATGCAGGCATTTTCTTTCTGGAGTGTGCTCTCCGCTGTCTCCTTCGGCCAACGTGCTCGCGTTGGGTTATTATTGATTTATTTTTCGTGGATAGGGGTCGTTAATCAAGAGGCAAATGGCACTGCGGGTAGGTACTGGGTTAGGACTGCGAGGAGTGCCCTCACAGGTCATTCCTCGAGACTAATAACAATAACTAATAATGCTTTACTATCACGCCATTTGTTACTATGCGAATATACTTTCTACTTTGTAGGACGTATAGTTCCTGAATTCCTTGCCGGACAATACACCGCTTTCTTTATTAGTTTCAAATACCGTAGAAATATACTAATACGCGCAGCTCTTGACATATACCATACATTGAGGTATCAACATGGTACACTAGCGCCCTCTAGTGGCCTGGGCTATAGGCTTCCAGACTGTATTGCTGTTGTAATAAATATTTCATTTTAATTAGGACAGTGCGCGACCAGCGAGGGTTTAAATGTTAATACAATCCCAATAACCCATTTTAAATATATGTATATATACATTAGCAAAAAACTAGTAAAATCATATGAAGGTCATCTAATATTTATTTTTAGAATTATTGGTTTTTATAATTTATTAAGAATATATTTCACAGAAAATCTATTAAAATGTAGGAAAAAAGCAATTAGTACAACTCGGGCCGCCAGAGGGTGCTAGTACACCATGTTGCCGAGAGTCAAAAGCTGGAAGTATTGTCATTTAAGAGTATGTGGTAGTTCATAGCTTTTATAAGTTTTAAAATAGCAATGTCTTTCTACACCAGGGGCCCAATTAAGACATTTTTTTCTTATCCTTGGGGCCAAATACATTTTGCTCAACTATAGTTCTGATTTCATGTCAATGACAGTACATTTTTAAAGGAATTTGTGGTTTAATAATCAGAGTATTATTCAAACCTATAGGTGCATACATACTTAACACTTGTAGTTTTTTATAGTTTTTATAATTTAAATCACCTTTATATAACATATCGGGCTTTTGGCATAGGTACTTAAGAAACATCGCAATTCCGTTCATTCGGCGCAATTTAATGGCATTATTATGCGACAAATAGCTCGCTTATCTTTAAAGTCATTATTTACGATAATACTGAGTTTTTTTTATTTTGTTAAAACTACACATACGAGTATATTGATATTTTTAAATGATGTCATTCGCTGTATGACAGCTGTCATTCGAACCGGACCCCCAGTTAAGAAAAAAGTATTTAAGGCTAAGGAGAAGGACAATGTCTTATCCTAGTAAATATTGCCTATTTTAGTCTTCTGTCTCAAATGTGTGCAACTATATAATAAGATAGATTGTGCTAATGTATGCATTTTTGTCGATAATCTGTACAGTTTTAGAAAAAATGTCCTTCTATTACTTAAAAATGTGTAACAATGATTGGGCTAATTATATTATGTATCCCTTTGTGTCTCTGGTTTCTATTGTATTTTTTATAATTGAGTGATTTTTTGTAATATTGTGTTTTGTGTATCCTTTGTCTGATTGTTTGTATTTAGTGTATATGAGGTGAGTTTTTATATCTGGATTGTATGGTGTGAATATCTGTAAAACCTCAGTATAAATAAAGCCTTCAAAAGTACCGGAATCGTGCCCCAGAACTTAACTTTCGATGACCCGAGGGCTGCACTGTAAAACAAATTAAACCAAGGAGAAATACAATTTTTATCTGAAAATTTACTAGTATTTGCGGATATTTAGTTTATTTTTATTTATTTTGATATATAGATACTGGAAAATAATTTTAAAGAGATTCTTACTAGTGTAGTGGTGCAAATTGGTTCGAAATAGTTTGAAACACTCTTCCGCAGTCCTCTCCCTACCCGCAGGTGACCTACGATACAGTACACCATTGCACAAACAAGAATCTCTTTAAAATTCTTCTACATTAAATTAGGAAACATTCGTTTTTCGATATCTGTAGCTTGTAGTTAGTAGCTTGTATTATATTTTGACGGTTAACTAAATATTCAAAAAAAAACTTTTTTTCTTCACATACAAACTGATTTAATGCTTTACGATGATTATCGAAAGGTAGTTCTCATAAAGACTTGCCGGAACGGGCACCTTGGAGAGCAGTCCTACAGAATTATAAATATTAATTACTTTTTTGATTAAAACCTTTTATAACCTTTTCCTCTTGTTTTAAACAAGTGAAAAAATTAATAAAGTATAAATAGAGTTAAATAAAAAAAAAATGAAATAACAATAAATATTGTAAAATATTTTTTTTAATAAATCTCTTTTAAAATTATATCTTTTGTTCGCTTTTTAATTTTTTTTTTGTACTCCTTATGTCATTATTTTATTAGCCAATGATATATAATTCAATAACACTGTTCAATGTTTAAATGAAAAACTGTATATAACGCAAATAAAACTTTAAAAATATGTATATATCGTCGTATTACGCTGTTCCCATTTGGGGATACGCAGCTCACAAACACATTAACAAACTACAAACCCTGCAAAATAAAGCCATTCGATTAGAATCGAATGCGCCTAAGTGGACCAGGGTTAACACTCTACACAATCACACAAACATTCCTCTGATAAGGGATCTTATAGTAACACATTCTGTTTCACACAAAAGTTTTATGCCGGTCTAGCCGGTCATGAAAACCCACCAATAAACCTTTTCACTAAACACAGTGAGAACGAAATATTTAAATACAAAATTCAAAAAAAAAAATCCTCCGTAAGGAGTGAAATCCTGCCCCTAAAGTTGCAGTAAAGTTATTACGTTTCATTTCATCCACTCACCATCAACAAAAAATCAAAAGTAAAGAATCATTTTTAATTATGCTAGAGTCAGAAAACTTTTAGTTTCTGTATACTAATCATATCAAAATCAAATACTGCTGTAACCACCACTACCCACAAAAATGCTCTGTATACACCATTCCACTACAATAAGTGAGTCTACAATAAAGGATAAGACCCATACAATATTGGAAAAAATCTTCGTTTTATCAATATTACGTTTTTTAATTGATATACGAGTATAAGCCTCAAAAACCTGCGTTTTTTTACATGGCTTCGGCTGTTACAGCAATATTGCTTTCCTGCGACAGTGGTTTGGACTGTCTCGCGTCATAGTACGTGTAGTAACTAATTTGCGATGTTTTTTTTAGATTTGTTGGAATTTAAATTCCAATTGCCAGTGAGATACATTTATAATGTTTACGCAAAATTTACACTTAAACGACGCTAATGATATTGGTTTAAGACAAATTTGTTTAGTCTTCTGATTATCACAAAAATGTCAGCGTTTAAAGTAACATGTTTGACGTCGACAGAATACAAATTAGCAGTGGCAGTTTTCTCTAATGAGCGGTTGTGCAGTGAACTCCCGAAGAAAAACTACGGCGAACAAGACTCACTTGGATTATAATATTACTACAGTTTGAACAGTGCGTTCGAGGAATACGAATCCGAAACGCACATATAGAGCTAAAAACCGATGAGATATTTCATACATCATAAATACGATTTCAAACTGCTCCGGAACGTGCGTCCTAGCCGAAATTCGCTATTTCGGTGCACAGCGATAGGGCAAATATTTTTTCTTCTTCTCTGTGTTTTTTTCATTTTCATTGTGTGAATACTAATAATATTTTTATTTTTTAATCATTGAAGATTATATTAACAACTCCCAAATCGAAACACGAAACCGAAAAAACACATAAAAGAAAAGGTAAGGGTAGCATGTGGAATTCGAACCCAGGACCTCGTGGTTTATCCGGGACCTGCGTTCTATGCCAACTGAGCTACGGCTACCCAAATCCATCCCGTCATTTTTATCGGTATCATACTTTGACTTCTAAGAATATATATATTAAACAATATCATCCTCAATTAATTCTCATATTTTTTGGGCTGCTCTCTTTTTATAACTATAAGATTCTCCCTGAATTTATTTCTAATCGTTAAATAGTGTCTCAGATATACCTATCCAATTTTTATTTATATGGAATATTTTCTGCAAGTCTAGGATTAATATAATTTCTTTTTGATATAACTTATTGATGCTCATAAACCCCATTGTAATATATTTTTATCATTGAAGATAATATTACCAACTTCCAAATTGAACCACGAAACCGAAAAGACACAGAAAGGTAGGAATTCGATTTTCATATGACTTTGTAAACCATATTAAAAGTTTTTGCATTATAAGGGAAACATAATTGTTTTACGTTATCCGTCTTTTTAGTTATTTTTGTGGAAAAATAAATTCTCTCACAAATTTATTTTATCTGTGATTCTCTGACAATTATTTGTTTTATTATGTCTCGATCAAATAAAACATAAAACAGAAAAAGATACAGAAAATAAAACAGGTAATGGTCGCATTTGGGAATCGAAGAAAAAACAAAACGTGACTAACCTTTCCAGTTGTCAAAAACAAACCACTGATCCAAAATGGCTGATAATGCTAACATATGATAAACATATGTGTACCAACATAACAGAAAAAAAATCGATAATCGAATGTACACAGCCCGCGAAAATTCAAAATTCACCTTTTCTTTTGAACACAACTCGTAGGTCGTATATAATATAGTAAATAAATAAATAAATAAATATAATATTCGATGAAGAAGAAAATTTGCTTATAGAAAGTCGATATTCTTTCCTTTTTAAATCGCTTTAAAGTTGATTTCGACCACAAGCCGCCACTGTAAATTAGTAATTTATGCAATACTCGCTTTGGAAAGGAAATGCGATCCCCCTTACTGGTGATGCATATGTGTTACAAAACCATATAAGACTTAATTACGATTGAGGAGATCTGAAAATAATGCAAGCTGAAATGGGCGATGGAACATTACTTAAGTTAAGTAGAGTAAATCCGAGTCTCCGAGGGTTCGATGGTTTGAACGTATCAGGAGAATATATGACCCACTAATAGAGGCAAGAAGATGTCGACGACGTACTAGGCATTACTAGATACCTGAAATTTTTGCGTTGCGATAGTGCGAATTTTTACGCGATGTTCAGAATTTTTACGTGTAATTCGCAATTTTAGGGCAAATAATCGCGATTTTTCATATTTTTCACGCGTTTTTCTGGAATTTTGAATGAAGACAGTAATATTGTATGTTCTAAATATTTCTTTGTTAATGGTTTTCACAAGCTTGAATAGTCATAAAATGGTACGCAGCTAACTTCGCATCGAAAATGCCGCGTACTGTCATTATATTTTAGATTTTCAAAAAAATAATTAAAACGATAATAAACCAACCAAAAAATATGCAGTATTTTTTGACAAAATACAACCGTTTTCGCTGTAAAATAAACATATTTTCGCAAAAAGAACGCGAATTTTTCACGTCCGTCGGCATTACACATAAATCAATTTCTGATATGATGTATAATGTCAACAGTCAGAATAATATAATAACATGTATCAATGTGAATGCACCAGGACATGCGTGCTGGGACAGGTTGTGTGGCGTTCCATCCTCTCTACCCTACCCTTGCTAGGAAGTAGCATGATGGTTATTTAGTGGGTTAGAAGTTGCCATCCAGAAAATACTTTAATACTATGGTAAACTCCCTACAATTAAGCGATATTATTAGAAACTTAAAAAATCAAAACACCTACGGCTAACCGCCATCTTCATTCTTAGTCCGCACCCACGTCGCTCTGTCACCCTTCACTTTTTCACAGTTAACACAACACAGTTAATTGAGAAGGTACACACAAGTGAAAGATGTTTTTGGTAAGGTACTTACGAACATTCCGGAATATCAGCAACACACATCTCCTTGGAGACGATCTGCCGGTTGCAGCCGAACATCTGCACCTTCTCGGGCGGCATGGTGTACTCGCGGGTCCTCATGCGCAGCCCCTTGCCGCAGCTCACCGAGCAGGGGCTCCACGCGCCCCACTCTGTCACCCCGCACTCGGCTGCAACACAATCATCACCAGTCTCATCGCCGATTCACATGGACACACCATTCAAAGAATTCGTCATTTGGTTCCTGTACAACGCGACTCATGAGGTTGACGATGAAGAATTGACAATATTATTATAAAACTGTATCCCCGATTCGACCCTAAGTAGATAGATACCTAATAAAACCGCCCACGGCTCATCGAAAAACTCTATTAGTACAAGGGGACCTACGGATATATTTTGCTATATTTTCCCAAAGCGCCACAACTATTAAGGCTATGTACGTACGCAGTGTGATTCTTTAAGTGCGGTTAAAACACTACCATCCTGATTTTGTCTGAAATTCGAGTTTAATAAAAATTATTATTATATTTGTATGATTTGTGTAGCGCCTTTTTTGTGAAAAATCGCCTCAAGAGCGCTGTACAAATATTTTTCCAATGCTCTATCTTATTACTAACTATAGACAATCTATTGAGGGGCTTTTCCCACGAAAACGGCGCTATAGTAATCGTATCGTTATTAACTTGTGACTAACAGACTGCATCCAGCACTTCATCGATCAATAATTCAAAACTATATGTAAAATGCATATGACTAATGATCTTGATGCCGCGTTATAATATACATATTATAGGCTTCATTTATATTACGTTCTGGAGATATGACAACAATATCTGCACGATAAATTTATATCTTGTAGTTTATAACTATTTTTGCTAATAACGAATTATGAAATAAAAGCTAATGCGGTATAACTCATACTCTTATAATAAATAAGGTAAGTACCTATGGTACTATAAATTAGCATTGTCTTCTCATCAAGGCAGCTGTTAATTTATTAGAATAATCACAATCTTGTAATCACTAATTTGTCACGTTTTTTGTAAAGAATATTACGACCCTAATTACGTTGTTGTTAATTATGTTTATAGCGACTATATAATTTCTGTGATAAAAATAATAATTTTTTCTAACTAATCCAGTAATGCTGATTAGACCCGTGGAACAATCCTGCAGTAGCGGCTAAAAAAATACTTTAAGGTATTCGCTGGATCATTATGATAGGTGGTGATATCAGTTTTGACACCTCCATGATACTAGAAGAAAGTAACTCTGTGACTCTCCCAAATTAACACACAAATAATATATGATTTAGGAAATTAAATCTAACAAACTGCCGTTGGCTGGGCTCGCCGCAATGCTTTTTTCTAAATAATTTTCAATTAATTTGGGTTATTTTTTTTGTTATTTTTTTTTTTATTTGGAACCTGTCTACATAACCTCTAAGACATTAACAGAACAATCTTACGTCTGGCAGTATCCTCTGTGTTCTCTGCGGTCTCTAGGACGAGTTCCTTCAGCAGGCTATCGTCGCAGCTGCCGGGAGTCACGCTGTCTCTGTGCAGGTAGAGCCGGGCCAGGGGCGGCATCTCGTCGCTCTCCGCGTTGTAGAAGGGCGCGCGCGGGTCCTCGGGGTATTTGGTGGTAATGCGAAACATCTTCTCGCGGGGTTTGGTCTCCAGGTTGGGCGACTGAAATGGGTAATGTGACAGTGAGTGTCTTTCATAAAGCCATGAGATTGCTCTCCACCTGAGCTCAATAAGGGGTTCTTATTGGAAATGCGTAACTTCTTCTCGCGGGGCTTGCTATCTAGATTAGGTGACCTTCGTTACATTAGAATCATTGATAGAGCCGAGCAATTGCATGCCACTTGAACTCAATACACCATTCAGACCCAAGCGGATGAACATTGTTTGAACTCAATACACCATTCAGACCCAAGCGGATGAACATTGTTTGAACTCAATACACCATTCAGACCCAAGCGGATGAACATTGTTTGAACTCAATACACCAGTCAGACCCAAGCGGATGAACATTGTTTGAACTCAATACACCATTCAGACCCAAGCGGATGAACATTGTTTGAACTCAATACACCATTCAGACCCAAGCGGATGAACATTGTTTGAAAAGGAGATGTACGAAATACGAAAGAGAGGTGTAGCGCGCAAATATAAACATTACTTATAGTGTAAGCAATTATTTTAGAAGTATTTGATAAAACAAACATACATTATTTATAATATAGCAAAAATCTCAATACTGCTGACTTAAATAGCATTTAAAGAAACGCTGTGACTTTTGAGGGAATTTCATTTATTAATTTTTCAACTAAACATCTCGATCCCTTGGAATAACAAGGTTCCATCTAACACATCAACGTCATGCGATAATGTGCTCTAAGGATAGTAACTTTAAGACTCATTATCGCATAACATTGCCTTATCAGATGGAACCTTGTTATTCTAATGGATCTATCCGAAGAGGGATTATCTTCAAAATTAACATACTCGGATACATATTTTTTTAAATGCATAAATACTTTTTCAAGGGAAGTGTGTAATATGTACATATAAATTCTTTAAGGTGTCTGTCTACTTGTACAGAAGTGGCACTCTAGTTTAGACACTTGCCTCGAGTGCCACTTTCCTTTATGCACCACTATCTAATTTAACGTAAATGTCTGGACCTGTACTAGAATCTGAACATATATATAGTTTTAAAAAGAACCATGCACTTGATTTGGTGTATTTTTATTCAAGGCGATCGAGCAGTTCCTAAGCCATTTTTTCTGATAAAGGTAGAAAAAAGTACCATTGACATCGGATATTAATACCTTTTTGGGTACTTAACTTAACAACAACGAAATACGTGACAGGGCAAAGCAGGCACCAAAGCAGCACCTTGAGGGAACCTTCATTACGCAGTAGATATAAAGTAGGTGATGGAAGTGAATGTGGATAAGTGCGACACGGGCTGTATATTTGTATCGGGGAAATGACTATTACGAGTATATCCTGTAACTCCAAGTAGATTCAGTAATGCTGTTTGTGGGGTGATTGCTTATTGATGTTTGCGTCGCAGCAAAATAGAAAGCACAAATTAGTTTTGAATTGAGGA
Source organism: Halesus radiatus (assembly GCA_022606495.2). NCBI lineage: Eukaryota > Metazoa > Arthropoda > Insecta > Trichoptera > Limnephilidae > Halesus > Halesus radiatus. Next base: position 174,571 of record JAHDVE020006034.1, on the reverse strand, counting down.
GTACTCTAAAAATGCTATGGAGTCATTATGGTAATAACAGCAATTCGTATTGTTTTGAATAGTGCTATTGTGCCTGCCTAGTTATTATTCCCCCCATTAAAACAACAAATAATAACCAATGCCCGCTATTCGCAGCAGGATTTCTAAATGGAATTAGTGTTTGTTTCGTGATAATCATTACGACTGCTATACGTTCACCTTGACAATTTGTGTCGATGACGTTCTGAATAAAATTAATCGCGTTATTTTAGAGATATTTGGCAATGTAGAAACGAAATGAATAGGATATTTTTTTCGTTACAGACACATTTCGTGTGTTTGCATGACTATCCAGCATAAAATCCTTTTCAAATTCTATTAATATATAATTTCAATCGTTGTTGTCTTACCATGTAAGTGACTCCACTGTCGGTTCCAGCATCCCAGGGGTAGAGATCAATCACTAGGTCTTTGGTCCAAGTACAGTCCTTTTGGCACAAGTCCAATCCATTCACTCCCACCACCCAGTCGGGGGTGGGCCCTGTGGATTTATAAAAATAACTTAATAATTTGCTGTAATTATTTACTCCGCATAGGAGGCCCTCGGGTTACCTTCGGGGCCTGTGTCATATCTGGACATTCTTTGCGTATGAGTTGAATCATGTTAACTAATGTTGACTCGGGACTAAGTTGTGATCCACGTTGTTGGAGAAACTATTGACCCCTAAAATCGGAAAAATGATACACGTGTAGAAGAAGAGAAGAAGATGGTGTACGATTAGTACAATCTTATGAAGTATTTGGAATTTATGATCTGGATACTGAAGCCGTTCGTAATACCGTTTTCTAATTCTGCGTATCTTCCACTCTAGCGAGACTGAAATGCAGTTAGCATGCATAACTGTAATATCAGAACTTGACATTGACAGCATTCTATAATAAAAACAAGTCCTTTATTATGAAGGTACCTGCATACAATTAAATAATATCAAGGATTATTGTACCCATTGTATAGAACGATTAATATCTATCGAGGGTCAGATATTAATTGTTTCGAAGGGGGAATTAAGAACAAGCCGATACGAGACGATATTTTATTGCGTTTAATATTTAATAATAGACGCAAGTCGGGAATGGAAGTAGGCAGGACTTCTATAATAAGGAACTCCAATAAAAAATATACTCGTAATGGCTTTAAAAAATATATGTTCATATAGATTAGCAAACGCCGATTCTGAATATATAATTTTATTATACGTAGAATTTATAAATCGTTATTTAAAAGTGAATAAATAATCATCCCATCGAAACACCTTGTTATATTGGTACCATTGCATTTGTAACATCTGACGTCACGTTCGCATTCTGTTTTTGGATTAGAATGGAAATTTTAATTTTTCAATTTTCTCTTGTATTTTAAATACGTATTTTTTTAGCTTTGGCGAAATTTAAATTTAATTTGGGTGACTTTAAGCTCTATAATATTTGTTAAATATAATAAAAAAATAAAAATAAAAACTATTAATGAGCAAACCAATTACCAATACGGACATTGTGATAATGTTAATGCTCAATACTATTATTCTTTGAGTTACATTTTCTAAAACGTAGATAATTTTCTTACTTATGTTTAGTTATCGTTATAATTATTATTAGTTATAGTTATGAATAGAATATAAAATTAAGTACGGTAAAGTTCATCCTTGTTTTTTTCATTTTTTTAACCTCAAAACTGATCAAAACCGACTGGTCATAGATTTGGAACATTTTTGTGGGCTTTTAACTATGAAAACTAAATTTGGAAAAAAACGAAATATACTGGTATTTAAGTTTGAACGTCATTAATGGAAAAAAATAAATAAAAAAAATTGCACTGGAGTTCTTTATCAATCCAGATTTAATAATGCATTACCCAACATGGAAGCCAGCGAGACGAGATGCCTCTTGCGGTCCACCTTGAAGGAGCCCGTTGTGTTGGTGTTGACCTTGGGGTACCACAGGCCCCCTGCCTTGATGATGGTCTTCAGGTGCTTGCTTTGCTGTCGCAGCTCCTGCTCCATGGCGCGCACTGATCCCCACTCCGCCAGACTCCTGGAATGATAAATATTTGTCGATGCGTAAATATATTTGCTCACAAATCAGTAATCACACCCCCCAATTTTTGTACTAGAGTTATCGCTAAAACAACGTGTCACAAAAAAGGTGGTTGAAACCAGATTCCCACGCAACTGACGTTTCATCAACCCTTATTGATATTGAAAATTAAAATCGTATATCTATCCCTTTACTTCCTGCTAGGTAGTTAAAGATTTTTTTTGTGAATTTTAATTCTTTTTTAAAAATATAAATCTGCTGTTTTATTCTGAGCATGGTGAAATTTTGCACGCTTGACCTTCAAAACAAGAGGAAGGGCACTGTATACGTGAGATTTCTAAAAACCACCCCAAAGAAGGTCTTCTATTTTAAAATACTTATGATCGTTGTAGGAAAATACGTACAAATATATATAATCAAAGGCAAAAATTATAACCTTGCTAAGTTATTTGTTACCATTTTTAAAAGAACCCCTACCTGAAGCCATCCGACGCGATTTGACCTTCACCCCAGAAACTAAATCCGCTCTCGTGCGAAGCTCCGATCACGTCTGAGAAGTGTGTCAGCCACAGGGAGAAGGGGAAGTCCCGGGGGTGGGTCGTGTTGGACCAGATACCTTCAAAGATCATCTGCAAATAGAAATAGCAAAGCTTTATCACCCTCACGTGTCGCATGCCTATCGTACAGTGACGCGTTTTTGACATGCACCGGTTAGGAATGGAACTTATTTACTTATTGGGACTTCGTATTACAGGTGAGATAGACTTTTCTTTTTTTGTAGAAAAACTTGTGTTTTACACTACTTGCACACAAGTGACATAATTTATGTAAGAAAATTATCTTTACAAGTAATAAAGAGAGGGATGTAAGGAGATTGTGCAAGATAAGTGCAAGTCATTATGGAATGACGAGAGGCGTACATTCCATGTAGGCACATAATCCCTGTCTTCCCTACCTTACTCACATAAAAATAAATAATATTAAAATTTACAAAAAATTGCTAAAAATCAATCTATACTTTCAAAAATTCATGCGAAGTTCCGCCCTACTATAACGTGTCAAAAGCAATAACTAAGTCTACAAAATGATATACATGAATAATATTAAATGTTGACTGTATTCTATGTAAAAGTTGTACATGTGTGCGCAATGCGTATTCGAGGGAACACTTGTTTTTGTTAGTGTCGAAAAACGCCATGCCTTTCGGTACAAATCACAAATATAGCAATCAGTATGACATCTGTTTTTTTTAACTTTACTAACTAATAAATATCATATTATGTTAGCTTTCTTTAATGCAATTGTGCTGTCGAAAAAAATATTGAAATTATATATACAGTAATTGGCTTGTTATATGCATAAATTAAGTGGTTATTTGTATATTTAATGTGGCAGAAAAACCCAACAAACATCGGCTGAAGCCAGCAGCTTAGCTGTTTTTAGCAAAAATTTACAACGTACGTGTTAAGTTTTTTTTTAATTGCAATTAATTCACCTGTCAATAATTAAAAGAAAACCAAACTTCTAGTAGACAAATAAAGTCTATGTTGAAGTATCACCGAGTATGGTACAGTCAAACGAATTTATTGTTTTGAGCAGTTACTTCATAGCCAAAATTAAGGATAAGTCCAAGGAAAGTAAACGATATTGCTCGCCTATTTACTATGCGTATGTCAACTTATGTGTTATGTTTACATTTAATTCACTGTGCTTACACAAAATAATTTGAGAAGGTATATAAAACCATGTACAATGTGACCTAAGCACAAGGTACCTCAGTAAGGGCACATGCTTTCCCAATGTAATAAAAACCCTTTGAATTAATAAATAAATAAAATTCCAAAAAAGGAAAGCTTGATACCTGTCCCAGAACATACTCGTACCATGTCTAGTGATGAAAAATGAAACAAATAAAAGGCCGGGTTGCCGACGATGAAATATCAAGACGTTATATTGCTTCTTACGCTGTATTTGGCATCATCACAGGCGCAGCATCTGGCTCCTTCTGGATCTCTGGTGGTCTGCTCGCAAATCAGTCTGGTGAGCTGGCCGTCATCAGCGAACCATTTCCTTTGACTCTCGAAGACCATGGCCCTATTTAGAAGAAAGCAATTAATATTATAACAAATAATTTTACAGTTTAAAATATACATTTCCGAAGCACGTGAAAACTTAGATCAAGAGGTTCTTAAAGAGCTTGTCGATCGGAGAGACCTCCCTTTTTATGTTCTTAGAAGATATTATTTGAGCGCGTGTTGCACGCCACGAAGTCTAGAAAATGTACCATTTGGCGGGAGTCCGTCCAATGTGAATTAATCAACAAGTTCGTACAAAACGCAGGGTAGGTACTATTTGTACCATTTGGCGGGAGTCCGTCCAATGTGAATTAATCAACAAGTTCGTACAAAACGCAGGGTAGGTACTATTTCATATTGAAAAACTTCGTGACTAGATTCTAGATTCGCCCGACTTAACGGACGAATTAGGGACATATCTTTAGAAAATAGAAATCAAATGGATGGGGATGCTTTATTTTCGTTGTTTGGGTATTTCAAAAGAAGGTGCTTCGAAGAGCTAGCATTGCTGGAAGACGCGCCAAACGTGCCCGGCATTTTGTTGGTGGCTTTGGAATGATTGCCGATTTCGTGTTTTGTGTTTCCATCTTCACAACATGTTCATTCCGACTTATCGCCAAAGATTCGTTAGTGTTAGCTGTTCCCGCAAGATCGTCGTAGCACAGTATCGTAGCTAAAATGTTCAGACGTGAGTCTGCTACTCGTGAATATTTTAAATTGTGTTTTTAATTTGCATGCATGTAATATATATATGTTATTTTATAATTATATTAGGTTAGGTTATTTTGTGTAGTTCTTGCTCTTTTGATATTTGTACTTTACATTTGATTATTTATACCCCAGTTTATTCTAAATTGTTATATAGTATTTTAAATTGTGCATGTAAGTGAATCTGCTGCTCATGAATATTTTATGTCAGAGTTTTAATATAATACTCTGATGTTTTAATGTTTTAACATATTTATTATTTAGTATATCTTTCTTTTTTTATATGAATATCGCACAAGAGTCTCAACTGCTCCCAACTGTCTGGAGCCAGTGAGACTATGGCATCTCCAATTGGGGAATGTTGTGAGGCTGAAGGTATTGGGGAGGGGAAGGAGAAGGGGAAGAGGAAGGTGGGGAAATACCTGGCTATTCAGATCTGGTCACCAAACACGGCTAAAAGCCATTTCAAGCAACGTTTCAATTCTGAATGGTGGTCTTTCACCAGGGCGATACTGAGAGTATCTTCCACTCTGGAACGTGCCCAAATATTCTATATATTATTTTTAAATGAATTAATTGTGAAACAACACAAATTAATTAAATAAAATTTACTTGCGCACGCCGGAATTTGAACCCGCGACCTTCGGATTCGTAGTCGAGAGCCTTACCCCTCGACCATGGAGGCCGTTAAAATTTGTTATTTTACAATTATATTAGGTTGGGTTAATTAGTGTAAAGCGCACTTGAGGGTGAACCTTCACACATTATAATGATAGTAGATATGTTTAACTGCTCGGGATACAAATACAAACAGACGATTATTGCATACATCCTCAACAATTATTAGTATATGTGTCTAGAGTATAAGTATCAGTGAATGTGAGGTATGTTTTGAATGTTTGCCTCTGTAGCTAATTATTTGGAATGGTACTTACACTATGTTATTCCTGTATTTGTTTTTTATACAAATGAAATGTTTATTTGTTGTATTTCATGAAGGCTGTCTATTTATATCTATGCACTGTCTACTGTGATGTGTTTTGCACCTGTGTGATTATTATACGACTAACAATATATGTAAAAGCCCATATATGGCGTATATAATATAATAAATACATAATTAAATATCTCCGAAGCAATATGAAGCACTTGTAGCGTTGACAACCCCTGAATAAAATTGGACCATGGATAAATAAATTGGTCCTGAAGAATCAAAGAGAATTTGTTTAATTACTTGATGACGACACATCCCGAGCCCTCCTTGGGCGCCTTCCACATGACCTGCACCTCCGTCTTGGGCAGATCGTCCGCCTCCTTGACGGTGTTGATGCAGTCCTCGTCGAAGGCGGAGATGGTGTCCGCGAACAGCTGGAACTGGCCCGTGACGGGGGGCGCGGCCTCGGCGCCCGGTGTGCGCGGCTCCACGCCCAGCGAGAACCGCGAGAACTGCTGCAGCCGGTTGTGGGTGCGCGCCCCCACGAGCGTCACTGGACAATGTTAAATCATCAACACGCATTTTGGTGCATCTAAATTTAGTCATATTGAATATCGTAACTGACCGAGATAGTGGGACTATGGCATCCTCAATTGGAGTATGTTTTGAGGCTGAAGGGAAGTGGTTAGGTCAGGTTACATCTGGTCACTTTTATATTTTGGATGGTGGTCTATCACCACGGTGATACTGAGATTATGGTAATGCCGGTGGGGATAGCATCTTGCTGTTAAATAGAATCACTTCTAATATCGACATACTTAGCATCAATGAAGCTGCGTTTAAACATAAAGCATTGTTACTACTTGTATAATACCAATTTACTGAGATTATATGTGTCTACCTTCTTTCTTTTAATTTTTATTATTTCTTGTAAGTAATTATTTTGGATGTTGTACACCCTTGCTTATCTAATAATATCTTTAAAAAAGCCTTAAAATGTAAATTTTGTAATTTTTTTAAAAGTGATAAATAATTGAATTCTAAATTACATATCTAAAAACGAGAACTGCTACGGAAACATTTTTAAATCAGGGGCCTAAATGTATACAAAAGTCACATTTCGACTGAAACAAAAAAGTTTTAAGTACATAATCCATAATTTTTGTTGACCAGTTTTTATTTTTTAAATTTGGAGAAAAATGATCTGTTTTTATCAAAATCTTCAGAAGGTTTCAAACATTGTTTATTTTTGCTCTACTAAATCAAATCGTTTTATTATGTTAAGTTTAATAGAAAGCAGCCACCTCTGGTCCGAAGTCCCAAAATCCCCTGTAAAAACCTATACAAACCTATACCTGCTGTTCGTTTGATGGAATAGTATCAGGTGGGAATGGTGTCCTTATTCTAACAATATTTCAATGAAAGATGCTCCGAGGATCCCTTCGGCACTGGTGCATATTTGGGAAACACGCCAAACGCGCACCTAACATTTGTACACAGTTGACCTATGTCGTATGAGTTCAAAAGCTGGGCTGTGGAACGATTTTCCCGCCTCTGTGTTTCCCTCCGACAACATGAGTTTCTTCAAAACCCATTTTCACTCTTTCCTCTCCTAAAAAAGACTCTCCACACAGCATCCTCAAAGATACATAGGCCCTGAGGGAATTTATTTTCCTCGGGACTTCCTGTGTGGGGTTAATGTAAAAATAAAATATAAAGCTTGTGTTATATTAATAAATGTATCATCGAACGAATCCACGTTAAAAAAAGGTTTTAGAAAATTCCGTAAAGGAATAATTACTTTTTAACAGTGATAACTAACAATGGTTTATGTTGATTGGACTATTATCTATACACGCTTGTTGATAACAAAGTAAACCGCTTTTATAATCGTTTTATGAACGGCCGTGTTGCATGTACTAATTTAATAATTTGCCAATTTAGCTACAAGTATCATGTTCGTGTAATGGACTCGGGCATGTTTCAGATCTCGTCATGCATTATGAAATAATTTCGAGGTTTTAAAATACACATAAGTAAACTCATAAATGTTGTTAGAGTCTCACAATTTGTGTTTCATCTATTAAAGAATTATTATGGGAGAATTTTATTTATTTATATTCTATATATAAAAATAAATGGTTGTTCTGTCTGTCCTCGATTTTATCCAAAATTGTTAGGCCAGTTTCGCTGAAAATAGTACAGCTTGTTCTTATTAGTATCGATCGGAAGGGTTTAGAGAGTAGTTTTAATGAAATCCAATATGTAAAACTGTTGCTATAACGTTTTAAAATTAGTATGATTAACATTAAACCCGCAATGTTGTATTTAGGTTAGCCTATAGATATACCACTCAGGTTAGCCACAGATTACATATTCAATAAAATGAAACAAATTTTCAAATAAATGTTTCTTTGTTTAGAGATAGTAATAGGGTTCACAAAGCTTTACTATCGCTGTCAAATCAATTATTGCACCCAAACGACAAGCAAGATTTCACAACTTCATAACTTTATAAAAAAAAAAAATCCCGAGCAATCTCATTTGTAAACTAACTAACTAACTAACCATCATGCCGTTTCCCCGCAGGGGTGGGTAGGCAGAGAGGACGGACCGCCAAACAACTCGATCTTGACATACACTTCTTGCTTAATTCACATTCATACATCGTCTCATACATTCTCTTCTATTATTCCGACTTCTGACATGGCCCGACTCAAGTATTTGATTCACTTGATCGTGCCATGTCTTCCTCGGGCGTCTTCGGCTTTTTCTTCCATCCACATTCGCGTCATACATTTTTCTTACACTCCTTTCTCCGTTCATTCGCTCCACATGCCCAAACCATCTAAGCGTCCCTTTCTTAATCTTACTCATTACCCTTACATCAGCCTTGCATTCTTTACGAATTTAAATATTTTTCACACGATCATACATGGTTTTACCACACATTCGTCTCAGAGATTTAATTTCTACGGCATTCAGTATACTTTCATCCTTCCTCTGCCAATTCCATGCCTTACTGCCATACATCAGGGTTGGTACCAGCACTCCATTGTGGACTGCTAGCTTCGTTTCTTTGGACAACTTTTTGTTAGCCTCCGTTAATGGAGTTTCCTGTATTCACCCTTCTTTCAATATCCCTATCAGTCTTTCCATCTCTCGTAAACATACTTCTCAAATAAACAAACTCATCGACCTGATCCAAGTATTCGTCATTCACAACTATATTGCACACTGTTTTCGTACTCTCTCTTTCAAACACCATGACTTTAGACTTACTTACATTCATCATTAGCTCGTTCTTCATGCATACTTCATTCATTCTAGATACGAGGGACTGTAAACCTCATTTGTTTTTTTCTAAATTATTAATTTCTTTATTGATTCACCTACTTGACAACAACTCATCCCTTTCAATATCTCCTCCCGTAGACTCAGAAATAATGAACTGTTATACCCCAATCAACACTCAACTAATTATGGATACTATTCACCATTGTCCAGAATGTTTAGACTGGTCAACTCAAGTCAAAACATTAATATTTTTGGTGTTTGCCAAAATGATTTTTATCTGTCATTAAAGCTAGTAAAGAAATATTATAATTGTTATGACTCTTAACTAGATCTTGACTTGACTTGTTACTTCTTCTTTCTTGTGTTTATATAATCTTTTGTATTTGTTTAATTAATGTACCATCCTATACTTATAATTAACATTATTCTCTTAATTTCGTGATACTTATGTTATAAATTGGACGTTAGTTCGTTAATAGATAAATAAATTATCAGTTCTCCGTTCCCCATAAAAAAAAGAAAGAGTTGACTCGATCTAGAAACATCGACGAAGGCACTATCTCACCGATGAGCTCTGACGTCACGACATCTATGCAGCTTTTGGGTAATTGCTGTAATTTCTTGGTCAACGCAATCATTTTCAGATTGAAACGTCATCTTCAATATGAGTTATGGAGTTAATTAAATATCCTAATTTAACTGCAAAAAATCACCATATTTTTCAATTGTTCAATAATATGACAGATTTCGAAAGAAAAGTCGAACCCGGGTAGTCACTAGTAACTATGCATTAGTAGATAGTATTCTAATACTGCTAGGTGCTCACCTGTATAAGTAGTTCCAGGGGTGTATCTCTCTGGATCTCCATTGACGATAATTTTAAAGCCATTGTCTCCGGGGGACTTTGGGTATCTAGTAACAGATAGCGGCGGTTTTCTGGAGCAGTCTCCCTCCACCAGGGCGAGGCATCCTAACCCCAGGAACAGGAACAGGGACACGACCTGGGCCTTGCGGAACCCTCCGAACATCATTCTTGTAGCGGTACACGGCACTGGGAACTGCTAGTCAATCAGCACTTGGCCGCACTCATCCCGCTCACCACTAAAACACTTCTCGATGTTTGCCGACTTTACTGCGCTGGATGTATGCTCTTGGCGGGATACTGATAGCGCGGGTCACCCGTTGGGGCAAATGTCAAGATCCTATGAAACATTGAACAATCGCTATTTATGCTGTTTGTCCGATATTTTAACTCTCGGTATTAACAAATATTTACAAAATTTTCCAATAGGCTTAATTTACAGTGGGAATAAGAAGAAGAGCGATTAGTTTCTAAACGTGGGGAAGTGTTGTGGGATAAGAAACTGAAAATAATCTATTAAAGATAAGAAACTGAGAATCAAGCTTCTGGCAACAGAAATTTCCGTTTAGTTTTGACAAGAAAGTGACATTTGTGAGAGTTCTTATTCATTGAGTCAGAGCACTGACGTCGGAATAAATAGACTTGCCCTAACGTATTATTTTGAATTTTAACGGCCGGAGGCAAAGGTCACGTGACACCAATTTTGGCGCCAGCCTAGTTCATTGCCGTCCACTTTGTTTCGCCTGATTTTGACTGTGGTAAACAAATAATAAAATATTTATATTAAGGGTTAAACTAAATACTCTCACAAAATATTCGGTTTTGTAAACAAGCCAAACGTTTTTACTTATTTGCTATTTTACTTAAATTGGCGACACCCCTAGCTTTCCCCTTATTTTGGTTTCTTCCCCTTGGGTGTCGAGCATCTTTATGAATTATTTGCTCTGTGAATCAGAGAGATGTCGTATTCCAAAGACGAGATGCTCCTTCTAAAGAAGAAAGTCTGATGGATTAAATTCCCAATGGGAATTTCAGAGGTTCTCTCGTCACTTTAACTAATAACACTGACAATCTAAAATAATATTTTACAATAACAATTGATTGCAAACTCCAAAAAAAACAATGAACGCGGTGAATGCTTAATGATGACATACGGTAACTTTAGTGAATTCTAATTTTAGTGCGCGGATTTTGAGATTAAATCAGTTATGAGTTATGACCAATGCGATATATAAAAAAAGAATTGAATCAGTGTGCAGCAGATGTCGGAATTCAACTACGTGTTTTATCATGTCCGCGTGTCGTAAAAAAGTCAATAACATATTGTATTGCTTTATTTATAGTGATTATGAAAATACATTCATAGTAACACATTTTTTTACTAGCACACGATACGAATGTTTGAGAACCGTTAACATATTTATCTGTCCCCGGACTGTTGCAATCAATTTGTTTGATTTGCTCACTTGTAAACACATTCAAAACTCAACTTGGAAATATTTGTAAATACTTATACGAGTGCACTCTACTCAATGTTCAAGGGAAGAGGCTAATATCTGATCAATAATTATGGTTCATTATTATCAACATATTTTTTGGTGTTTATTTTTATTTTATAAAATTCTGTATTATTTTTGTACAATTTTAAATTACACAATAATATTTTTTGCTGTTATTACTTTTATATATTCAGTATTTCATTGATTTTTTACGGGGGATCGTTATATTATCATGCAACGAAATTAGGGTAGATTCTTCCTTGGGAGATTTAACATACCATTTTAATATGATCCCATGAAGTGTATTTATTATACACAAAAACATAACAATTAGATTATTAGGAAGAAAACTATTAGGGTTGGTAGACTAAGTTGGTTTGGAGAAATTTGAGTTATGTTGTGGAAATTAAGAGATGTAATTTCATTAAAACATACATGAGATGAAGAGAATACGTTTAATCATTATTCAGAAGAACCGTTTACACAGGGAGGGCAAGAATAATATTTAGAAGAACCGTATACATGAGGAAGGGAAGAATAACATTCAGAAGAACTGTATACCTACATGAGGAGGGGAAGAATAATTTTCAGAAGAACCGTATACATGAGGAAGGGAAGAATAACATTCAGAAGAACTGTATACCTACATGAGGAGGGGAAGAATAATTTTCAGAAGAACCGTATACATGAGGAAGGGAAGAATAACATTCAGAAGAACTGTATACCTACATGAGGAGGGGAAGAATAATTTTCAGAAGAACCGTATACATGAGGAAGGGAAGAATAACACCTAGATGCCAGAGGAGGGGAAGAATACCAATTTTCAGAAGAACCGTGTATACATGAGGAAGGGAAGAATAACATTCAGAAGAACTGTATACCCACATGAGGAGGGGAAGAATAATTTTCAGAAGAACCGTATACATGAGGAAGGGAAGAATAATATTCTGAATTACATAATATATACCTACATGAGGAGGGAAATAATAATATGCAGATGAACCGTATACACAAGGAAGGGAAGAATAATATTTAGTCTGTTTTTCTTCCGTTTCCCTCGACTTTTTTCTATTTTCAACAAATGAAGCCAAAACTGGTTTTCCTTTCGTTCGTTATTTGCTATTTTACGTTCTGGGTTCTTATGATGACCCCATTTCAAAAACAATCCCCGACTATAACAAACCTCATTTATTACTTTTACCGATTAACTTTATTCTCTTATCGCCACTTTACAGTATGACCCGACTGACGAACCGTTTCCCGGAGTTGCCTTGTAAAACTGAGTTGGAACGATGGTCGGTCGTGTGGAAGACGGGTTGGATAGAATGAATAGCCCACACAATGTGGTTGTTGGGAGACGGTGGCATCTTAATGATGATGACACAGGATGGCACAAGCCGCTGATTAGGATGTGAGACCGTTTCCTACTCAGTTTGTATTGCCAGGTGTAGGCAGCTGCTGGTTCAAATCTCAATATTTTATTATTTACATTAGTACTTACCTCTTTATCTTCTCGTTCTGGCCTTGTGCAGTCTTCTGCGTTACTGATTACCGTATCTTTACAGCATGAGCCTGTCCTTTATCTGAAGTCATCGTTCTTGTCTCTGAAACTTTCCACAACACATTGCTCTAACCTCCAAACGGTTGCAAACATTGAACTCTTTTTTCTCCTTCCGTTGTTATGGGGTTGTCCCTCCAATAATAAAACCTCTGCCATAGGCCACCCCAAATGATTTTCTACGTTTGGCGACTTAGCAGGGGTGCCCGGGTTCATGGGGTGAGATTTGTCCATGTCTTGACGGATGCGTCTGCATACCAACTGCGTGGCGGGCCGGATCGGGAGAGGCCGGTTGAGGGAGATCACTTGACCTCTCCAGCCGGACTCTCGACCCATCGCCGTGCACCGCAGTGGGGAAGGGGGTGGATTAATTACGTCCATCACTCCTTGACACACTAACTCCCAAATTCCTACCCATCCCTCGTACCTTACTCCTTCCCAGAACTTCCTTTCCTTAAAAATACCCTTCACACAGCATCCCCGAAGGTGACATAGGCCCTAAAAGAAATTATAAAAATAAATTTAAAAAAAGTGATTATCGCCAATTTCCGTAACAATGTGCTTCCAACGGGAAAACACGTAGGTTACCCGCTGTATCTTTCCTCAACCATCAAGTGAAAATTTTACCTGGTTTTCGGATTTATTTTTTATGGGTTTTCGTTAATTATTCTTGGTAACTGCATTATAAGGTCCAAGCTAGAGTACGCTTCTGCTGTATGGGCCCCATACCAGAAAAATATATATAAAAATATTAGGACAAATACAAAAAAAATCTCAGGTATCTTATGTATGAGAATACACGGCAAGTACCTGCAATTAATGTTTCACGATGATTTGCTCTCCGAGACGTTCTACCAAAGTCATCAGTCTAGAAGGAGTGGGGCCCTTGCCGTGACAACGTACAAACTTATACATAATTTTATTTTGTTAATTTATATAATTTGATTAATATATATATATATAACTTTTATGTTGAAATGTATGTTTGTATCTTTGTTCTGTTCATGTGTATGGTAACTGGACTGAGTTTGGACTCATCTTTAAATGAGATAAGTTACCTACCCACTCGCTTTTAACTTTAAAAAATACTGCTTTAAAATATATTATTTTACCCTGGCATGCATTAATACACGAACTTGCGGATAACACCCATTTGCATTAGCTCTGCAATGAGAATTGATCTTAATCACTGTACTATGGAGTTACCTTATTTATATTTTTATATAGGTAGTAATGCTGACGCCACCCACCAGAGGTCAGTGGCCTGATATTAGCTTTTCCAAAATAAAGTTAATTTAAAAATAGCTTCAGTATAATTAACACGAGATGTCAAATTGGGTCAGCAATTACGCCCAAAGCAGTGTTCGCTTTCAACGGATATTACATAATATTTCCCATTTCTAAAATTAATAGAATCTTTATCACAAACTCTAACTAAAGAGAGTCTTATCTATTTCACATCGCCGCTGTGTCCGTTTACGGGGTTTGGGTGCTTCATACAATTTGTTTGTAATTGTCATTACGAAGCAGCCTTTAATTTCTATTCACATCTACCAGCACCGCGCAGTGCAGACCAGTACAGCACAGACACAGCACAGATGCGAGTACTACTGTCTGGGAAATACATCTAAAACTCATTCTGATCTACGGCGGGCATACTCAATGCTTTATCGAAACGATGACTCCATCCTTCAATTTACAGAAACAAATTATGAATAGCTCCTTAAATGTTGACGACCAATGCGTTAGGCAATAAACGACGGTGTGTCATGGCGTCTGCAGTTGATTTTTTAAATATGGCACAAGACAGAAGACAGATATGAATTGGAGCACGATCAGTGGCGTACCAATATTCTGGCGGTTCATTGGGCAAGTAGCTTGGGTTGTAAACCCAATCCATTTCGTTTGCCTATCATTTAAAAAGTATCCACCCTAGTTACAATCTGAGAAGACAGATGCGATGTAGCCGATTTTTCGTTGTTTCTTTCACGTACAAGATGTATTATTTATTTTGGTGGATTCAATTACAGTCTGACATAATAGACAAATGTGATCGTTTAAAATGTTTTAAATAGTATCACCAAAATGGCTCATAGGAAAATGATTGTAATTTTAAAGAAAGCACGATGATGCAAGTGCATATTTTTTTACTTTAACCAAACGATGTTCAGAAATTCCGAAAGAAGATAATTCTACATTAAATTCTAAGACAATTTTACGTTAATTTTTTTTCATTATATAATGCTTTGCAAGGAAGATAATTACATGGACCGGCGATTTTAGGAATTTCTGAAATGTATTTATCGAAATAACCTTGAAATAGATGTTGAATAAATAAAAATCAAAATTAAATTCGTAGATCAAAATTATTAATCTTTAAAAAATGTGAAAAATGAATTATGTTGTTTTGGGTTGTTTCTTCAAACTGTCAAATGCCAATTTGAATCTGAAGAACAAATTTCAAAGACGAAGTGAGTAGCTTCGTGTTTCCATAGTAATTACATTTTATAGTTACCAAATAATAAATAAATATCTACAATTAAATGTAGATACAGTGGCGTGCATTGCTCTTTCACCAAAGGTAGACCGTGTTTAGTTTCGGGCATGAATTGTAAATCGAATATTTGAAAATGGCCAGTTTATTATGATCTTCCGCAGATTTCTGTGGCCAACTGTATAAATGATCTTACAAGTTCTTACGAAATTCATGGAAAAAATTCAAATTTCATCAGAAATTTGTTGCATTTTTCAATTACCTATTAATTTATTTTTATGGTTATTTTTCTTAGGGTAGGCACAGCTTTTTGGCCTTTATGAACTTCACGCCACTGATACACTGGCCTATTTGAGATCCGGCCCCCAGCGATTGTCCAGATGATTCGGGTGGTCGGTACGCCATTGTAATTAAGTAATTGGGGAATTAAATTCCTACCATCTGCTTAGTTTATCGAATTATTGTCTCTCATAGGAGAATCCGCAGGAGAATAATTTATTGTCTAACGAGACAAGTTTAACGGACTGATAAAAATACACTTTGCTTTATTGATTCAAATTGTGCCTATTATTGATTAAATAAAACACACTTTTTAACTTTATTCCACTTTTATTTTTGACCGTGACCGGTTTCAGCCTGTGACGGCTATCTTCAGACTGGTACAATTAATTCTTAAACTTAGGTTTATGTACAATTTTGGGTGTCAGGGGTAACAAACCATGATTTTACTTAGATTATATTTTTCAGTATTGTTATAGCATGATTTTACAAAACTTGACTTATACGGTATTTTTGAATTTGAATATTTTTTAACAAGTACTTAATTATATCCCAGAAGTGCATACTAAATATAATTATTACGAAACCATTGTAAATATATATTTATGTTGGTAGTAACCCAATTACTGAAACCTGTTGTTAACCTCGATATTACAACTAAAATGGGAAAATCCTAGAATAAACTCATCATCGATCAGTATTCACCAACCTTTTATTATATAAATAATATGAAAACATCTTTACAACAAAAACAACTGTAACCCACCTTAAAAATGATTTTTGAAACCAGATTGATATATATATATATATATATAAAGTAATATTATTAATAAATTAAAAATACCAAATAAGTCAAGTTTTGTAAAATCACGCTATAACATTACTGAAAAAAACAAAGTATTTATAATCATGGTCTGTTACCCCTGACACCAAACATTGTATGTAAACCATAGTTTAAAATTTTAAGCGTTAATTGTACCAGTCTGAAGATAGCCGTCACACGCTGAAACCGGCCACGGTCAAAAATAAAAGTGGAATAAAGTTAAAAAGTGTCTTGTATTTAATCATTACAATGGAACTCCCCATTAACAGTTGCAAAAGACGAAATTTTACCTATTATTGCAATATTGGGTAGCGTATTAAATTTGCAGTCGGACTCTTTCGATTTTCTCACTTTTTTGTTGAGAATTCTATAAATTGGTGGGGGAGGTATGGAAATATTTCGGCTGTGTTTTGGTTGAAAGCGTTTTGGCAAGCAAAAATAGGCCTAGTTTGAACCTCTGTGATATGAATAACACTAAGGCCTAAGTTCCTTTCCCAAAAGGTGTGGAAACGCATTTAACCAGAATATAGTCGATTTATAGGGATAATTAATTTTTTTTCTGGTAATCTTCTTGGTAAGGTTGAATTCTTTCAGGAAATCGTTTTCAATAAAATTTTTTTTTTCAAAAGTGAATATTTTATTTATGCCGCAATATTTTTAGAATAAAACCGATTACATAACCTCTGGATTTGTACAAGTAAACTATTATAAAGGTGACTCTCACATATTAAACAATTACTATAAACGTGTTCTCGATCACTTTGACTTGATTACATGGAATATGTTTTGTATAATATTACAAAGTTCGATACATAATTATTATTACGAGACAATTTTAGGTACATGTTTCTTAAGAACTAACTTACGTCTTATGAATCACGAAAATCAATAGATTGTTAAGCTTATAGCTACAGGGTGGTCCTTGTTTAAATAAAAACAAAATTAAATTAACATATTTTACTGATGATACAAACGACGCTTAATTATTTCATATCTGTTCGTTTTAACTTCTATTTTCGAACCGCCCTGTATTAATTACTCTTATTCTCGAATAATCATTTTAATAAAATAAATAAATATGTCATTTAATTCTCAAACGAACACAAGTATTTTGTGATAATTTTGTGCTGTTAAAAATGATAAGTAGAAGCATCAACCTGCATTATAACATATATAATTAGTCGAGAATTTTAATTACTTTCAATTTAATAAATAAAAGTGTATTTTAAATTAATAAACATTTTTTCAATCCAATAAAAGGGCATTTTCACAAACCAAAGATACCGTTAAAAATGTGTGGAAGATTTATAGTTTATGTTGACTAAAAATGTATAGCTTTAATATTTTCATTAATAATCATTGATAAAAGCAATCTACGAGTATACCGCACATTCCCAAACGGTTATACTGGCTAAAACATCATTTTCATACAATAACGCCAGTCTGGTAAGACGGCTGTCACCGTCCTTGGCCAGTGTGACGTCAACAATGCCACATTCACAAACAAAAACGAACATGTCGTTTTGGCGGCAAATGTAAAATCATTATAGAAAATTTATTCGTAAGCTAAAATTCGTTATCGTCATTATTTTCGACAATAAAAAAAAACTTGTGAAAATACCCATTATTATTAAAATGATTTTTAATATTTTTTACTATCAAAGCTGCGATTTAGCCAGTTTAAAAATAACAAAAACTTTAAATAAACGCACTCATCATTTAATAAAAAGCAACAGCAACATGTTTGGTTCTTATTAACTTATTTCGTTTACCACTGACTGGCAATTATGCAAGACTCCATTACAATTTCATACATTTGTTCAATCAACGCTGGTTACCCGTTAATTGACATCAAATCATCCCAAATCTCCGATCAGCTCTTGTACAACGCTGCATTTGAACATGGGGTACGGCACGGTAGTCGTGTAATTAATAAGTACCAAATGATAATAACAAAAACACTTCAAATTCACATTTGTATTGGTAAATATTACCTATGTAATATAACCAGGCGAACATTTCGTGTAAAACTTAAAATAATGACACCTTGTTATTAAAATACCTTAAAATTTGAATATAGTGTAAGACAAGCATTGTTTTTTAACATGTAAAACAAAACAACTTAAAATATCAAGTCTTTCAAAGCTGTTTCCAACAACTTACAATAAATCAAAATATTTCATTAAAAATAACGAAGTATAATATAGTAAACTTGACTAGATAAAATATAATTTTAAAAAAGAATTAAAAATTACTTTGTTTTCACCACTTTATTAATACATACATATCGACATTTTTCGAAAGCGATGCTTTCTTCATCAGGAATATATAGAACACTAAAAAATAATGTCAAGTATGGACAAATGATAAACATAGAACGCAATAATGTAAGAATAGACAAATTGTAAACATAAACAAAAAGTTATTAAAGTAGGTAAGTAATTAATAAAAAATTATTATGAAACATTGAATAATAATTTAATAATAATAATTAAATAATTTAACTACTTTAATCAATTTTTATTCAATATGTTCTACGTTTATCATTTGTCTATACTTTATTTTTTATTTTTTAGTATTCTATATCTTCCTAATGAAGAAAGCATCGCTTTCGAAACATGTTGATATGTATATATTAATAAAGTGCTGAATACAAAGTAATTTTTAATTCATTTATTAATATTGACGCCACAAAGTGAATACAAATATTTTGAAGAAATTATAAACAACAATTTGTTTAAAGTTTGTTGTTTTCATATTCTTGTGTTTTTGGTTTAAAAATTTGATCACATAGAAATATTATAAATGCTTTAATGTAATACTGCGAGTACAACACATCTTTGCTTTTGGCTTAATCGGCTGTTTTTTTGGTAAGTATTTTTATAAGCCTAGAAAAAAACAAAGTGTTAGTTAGGCCTACAAAAAATGCTTTATGTGAAATCTCCCCCTTACCAACCCTTCTTCGGATTTGTATAATATGGCAAATTAAGTACTTTAGAATACGACCTGAATACAGTTTTAATATTTGTGCCTGAACTTTACAAAATAAAATATTAAGAATGAATAGAATTTTACGAATTGGGAAGAATGTTCACAGTATATTATGTATGGTAGACTTGACTAGAATAAACAATACAATTTCATTGGTGTCTTCGATTAACTCATGACGGAAAGGAACACCTACTAATAATTACACAAATGTTATGCATTTTACAGGACAAACTTTGCAAGATCATTTTCCTATTAGCGTTAAAATACGACGTTCCTGCCATCGCGCAAATTCAAAATGTCAATATGGGTCCTTCGCGATGGTCCAAAATATCTGAAACAAAAAATAAAACATTTAGTAATAGGTCTACAAATATCGTATTTTATGCGTTGTTTCTCTTTATTCAATTGACTCATTCTTGATATAAATGAAGTCACCTCTTTTTGTATAATAATTGTGTGGCGAAAAAGCATTTAATTGTTGTGAGATACATACGAATTAAAAATATAACCATTTGAAGACTAGCCTTTGGTAGTTATGTACTTATTTCCGTAATAGAAAAATAATTTATTATTAGAATGATTTATATGCGATAATAGCAATGGAAAAGTTTTGCGGTTTTTTAGGCATTTACCGATAAGTCGCACGAGATCGCCTTTAAAACCACAATATAAAATTAAATGCAATTACACGGGAGACGCCTATTCGCCTATGTGCGATGTGCGGGGTTCGAGCTGCGAGACTTCCCCTGTTCACTAAGTTTAGGTGGAAAAGTTCAGCAGCGAACGAAATGTTGGAAGCATTTCAAAAAACAAACTAACATTCGACTTCGTGTGACGTTGGCTCGCGGTTCATAATTCATAATCCCTACATATTAAAATCTCCAGCGTGATAGAACATCTTGTGTGTCTAAAGTGAAATAAAGTAAATAAGAATTCTATTCATTTAAATATCCGATCCCATCCTTTAAACTAGCACCCCGATACTTTAATGGCTTATATTTCATTAGTAAAAACAAAGATACATAAAATACGTCTAATCCGTTCTAGATATTACCATACATTCAATTTGGGTGGGTATTTTGACCTCAAATTCAAAACTAAGTTTTGTATGAAACAGGTCGCGCAACCGTTCCATCGTAAAATTGCGATGAGAGATGAAATGAGACGTCCCAATCTGTATAAGTTAATTCGGCCTGGGGTAGTTCGTAGCCACGGAGTCACACCGCGACAATCGATAGCGATACTACATTCTACATAGGGCGTTTAATTTTAGATTCGTATTGTCATCGTTATGTGACAGCTCACAGCATGGTTTGGACAGGTGGCAAAATGTGAGGTAAACATAGTTTAATGGTACGTCCCGCGTCACACGTGGACAAACACTCACATTCTTAGCTTACTCCCTTCTCCATCTCCATACCCAAGGGTGGATATAGGAAATACAACACTGCGGTGTTTACACCCTACACACAGTACACACGCGCCCATGTGACCACGTTGCCATCGTACACTCAAACCACTCTAACAATATGGTAATGATAATACTACATAATATATTGAAGAATTTGACAGGGTGGAATAATCACTTAATGTATGAACTTATTGACATAAATAATATTAATGGTCACTTGGGAACGTACAAATTACGCAAACTACCTCTATGTCGTGAATTATTATTTTTTTAAGGGGTTTTTTCATAATATCTATCTTTTGTATGGAAAAACCTGAAACATATTTCTCTTGACAGAATTATCTCAGTTTATTTGTGTACAAAATGTTGACAATCGGAACGCTTTCGTACTTTTTCGAGGACGATGATTTAAGCAACATATTAATGTCCTGTACAATAAGGAACTCCAGTCCAATTGTTTATTTTTATTTTTTTTTATCAATAATGACGTCCAAATTTAAATACCAGTATATTTCGTTTTGTTTTCTAAAGT
The DNA here is from genome assembly GCA_022606495.2 of Halesus radiatus. Classification (NCBI taxonomy): domain Eukaryota; kingdom Metazoa; phylum Arthropoda; class Insecta; order Trichoptera; family Limnephilidae; genus Halesus; species Halesus radiatus. Next base: position 153,035 of record JAHDVE020006034.1, on the reverse strand, counting down.
TAGTTTTCATGGTTAAAATAATTTTCAAAGTTTCAATTTTTCAAAGACCGCCAAAACGCTTTAAATCTATGGCCGGTCGATTTTGAGCAGTTTTGAGGTAAGAATGTTAAATGTCAAAACAAGAATGATCTTTACCGTATATAATTGTATATTCTATTCATGGTTAACCATAACTAAAATAAGTTATAAAATTATGTAACTTTTTAGAACCTTCAACTTTTTTTTTTACAATTACAATTCAAAAAGTCCCGATAAACTACTTTTTTGTAGTTTGTCTAACGGGAGCTTGTCATTTAAAACATAAAATTTACAGACAAGGTTACAAAATATGTAAAATAAAAACATAAAAAAAAAACAATATATAAAATAAACACATAAAAAAAAAACAATATATAAAATAAAAACATTAAAACCATATGCAACAAGCTTAAAACATAAATATTTATAAAGAATATTATTCTAAAATATTTCTGCAAAAATATATTAAAAAATGAATAAAATAAAAACATAAACGAAAGCAATAAATCATAAATAAAATAATATTTCCTTATTTCTAATAGTACTGGGCGTTGACGATAATTCCATCCAACGCCAAAGCCGTTATCGTTGATGATTTTCAACTGTTGAAAATAACCGTTATAAATAACGCCGACGTTGACGAGACGATGATGATTATTCCTAGCGATTTAGCTACTGCCCGAATACCCGTTTTCCGTAGGACTGTTTGTATTTTGAGTCTACTATTGCTCCGTACTCGGGGAAGCCTCATTCTTTACCTATTTTATTAATATGTGTATAGATATAGTGCATACACATATTATTATTATCATAAAGCATTCAAATTGTACGAAAAGCAGGTCCAAGTATTTCGCGCATCTGATTTTTTTCAACGTTATACGTAAGAATATGGTGAATTGAAAAATAAACAAAATAATGCGTGTTTACGAAAAACACCAACTGCCGCACTTTTCCAGCCTTAAGACTGCACCTGCGGTCGGATATGATCTGTCCAGTTTTGGAAAAAAAATCGTTTACATGGAAAGGAGGTTGCTACAATACCACATTGTTCAATTAAGTTTTTTTTTAAATTATGAAAATATATTTCATGTTCCTTCCACCATTTCAGGCGACTAATACTTTTTGGAATTTACTGGTTGGATCATTCAATGGCTTAATCTTCTCCACTACTGAGTTTATTGCATTCCAAAATGACAGCGGTTCATCCGAAGATTCGGTTTGATTTTCCGAAATCTCTTGCGAAAAGTCTTGTCCTTCCGAGCGAGTAGGTAGCCCCCTTTACATAAGTTCTCGAACTATGTTTTTAACCACAGTAATAGTATTCGGATCCGAGAAATAATTCATCTTAAAACGTGGGTCCATAAAGGTGCACAAAGAGAGACATTCGTTTTTATCCAACTTCGTTAGATGTAGAAGATCCAAATGAACAAAATTCTATCGTGCGCTTGTTCTTTAAATAGCTTTTTAAATTTGAAATTGTTGATTTGTATGACACTGTAAGCTTACAAAAATTACATTTTGCGATTTATGTATTTTCGTCAGATTGGAAATAATTCCACAAATCACTTGAATAATTCTTCGCCATAATATTATGCACTTAGGAAGTCACTTCATTCAATTAATTATTTCCAGTTCAAACACAATAACCGTTTAATACTTTATAGTAAGTATAATAATGACTTATTATTTTTTACTTTGAATCTAATTTCACAAATTTATTTATTAACAAGTCAATCTTCACTAAAACTGAAAACAAGTAGTAAAAACTGTTTTCTATGTATTATTATTTTATACTACGTTACAAATAAGTCTAGACGTCGAATTATATGCACTAATAATATTTTAAATCAGTAAAATAAAATACTAATTTACGTAGGTATTATATAATATTTTTCGAAATAATATTGTCTACTAAAAAAATATACTCCATTCTATTGATATTAACTATTAAAAGTCATAACGCACTATAAATTATTAATAAATTCCAATCCAACCTCAATTATTTGCAAAATCGGTGTTTACAATTCTGATATAAAGTAAAACTATCAAAACAAGTCTAATATACGCGCGACAAGCCAGTACAATCAAACTAAACGATCGATACGACACTAAACAGCAAAAAGGATCCCAATTGATCCCAATCGTATCAGGGAATCCCATGTAACGGGGAATATCCCGCATACACATAATAATAATAATCCTGTAACATCGTTGAAATGTTTGGCGCTAATAGTGTTAAAAAGAGGTACCCACCTGACTGCGTTGAAAAATATTCGCAAGTTGAAATTATATTCCAACAGGCGTTATAAATGTTAGGATTGATAAATATTAGTTTTGATAAATACTGCTAAATGCTATTTTTTTGTTTCCCAACGATAGACTTCCTTGACGCTTGACGCTACGTATCGGCCGTTTGGAATACGGAAATCCAAAACAAACGTCTAGTAAGGAAGGTACATAACCAAAAGATCATTCCAAATATCCCATAACATTGCTCACGACGTGTAAAGTGTTAACCCTTTTTTTGGCGATAATACTGATATAACGGGTGCATGCATAGCAGGTTGACTCGTTGACTGCGTTGAAAAATATTAGTATTGATAAATATTAGTTTTGATAAATACTGCTAAATGCTATTTTTTTGCTTCCCAATGATAGACTTCTTTGAAGCTTGGCGCTACGTATCGGCCGTTTGGAATACGGAAATCCAAAACAAACGTCTAGTAGGAAGGTCATAAAAAGACCATTCCAAATATCAAATAATATCGTTCACGAAGTGTAAATTGTTAACCCTTTTTTGGCGATAATACTGATATAACAATAGGTACCTGGCCAGCTGACAGCCAGCCCGTTGACTCCATTGGGAAATATTTACAATTCGATATTATATTCAATTTATTAACTGTTAATGCTATATTTTTTCAATAGCGTTATGTGTTGACGGCATTTAGCTATTATTTCCAACGGCTAGTTATAATTTGATACAGTACTAATTTCTAATACAAATAGCTTCTTTCAACTAGCCAAGTTTTCAATGTGTTTATTAATGGTTTAGTTTTAATACAGTTTTTTTTATGTCAGCGGGTAACATATTTATACAACTAGGAATCATGTGTTCTAAAGTTCTTTGTCTATATTTGTTTTTAATAATAATAATAATAATAGTTGGATGATTTGTATAGCGCCGTTTTTGTGAAAAATCACCTCAAGGGCGCTGTACAAATATTTCTTATCTAATTATGTACAAACAGATACAGAAATACATGCTTACAGATACAGAAAAACATGCTTTTTATGCTTAGGAACCATTAATCCTTCTTTAAAATTAAGACGAGTATTGTAATTGTGCTCTAGTCTATTTGTATTAAATATAGGGTTATTAGTGTGCTGAAATATAATTTTGTACCACAGAATGATCTAACTGAAATAATTTTGAGACTCTGATAAAAGTATGGAATATTATGCCTTTGTTCGTATAAACTTTTATGAGCTAATAATTTAACCAGTGAATTTTGTACTGATTGAACATGATTGATGTTTGTTTTACAGGAAAGTCCCCAGCCTGTAATTCCATACCTTATAACAGATCCACCTCAAAGAATAATAATAGTATTGACCGTTAACATTATCATAATATCCATTTTGAAAATTGGTTTGGTCATAAATACTCCAATGTCTTTCATGAAGTCACCCAAATTATGTTAAAATTTTGCCAAAACTGAAAAAATACCAAACAAAATCTGAAAATAAAAATTTTCATACCAATCGAACATCAGATGCAATGGTACCAACATAACACGGTGTTTTGATGAGCTGATTTTTAATTCACTTTTAAATAACGATTTATAAATTCTACGTATAATTATATATAATGAAATTTATATATTCAGAATCGGGGTTTGCTGATCTATATGAATATATATTTTTAAAGTCATTACTGGAGTTCCTTGTTGTTTGTTTTATTTAAAATTTGTATCTATCTAATACCAGTTACTTACTATATTAAACATTGAGAACTAGGTAGGTAGATTGAGTGCAAAGTAATACCGTTGTTAACTATTTAAGTACACCTGTCTATAGGTGTGTACAGTGTACCATATATATAGCATATGTACTTACATTTAATCTACACATAACCACACGCATAAATACACTCTTATCAGACAAACGATAAGGAAAATAAATAGACCTATGCAGAATACGGGTCAACGGCGCAATTCACGTATTGTCAATTTTATACCGGTAATAATTAAGAGTTATCATTGAATTACAATGTACCCACCTACTTGAACATGATTCGAATAATAAAAAGAAATCGATAACGAAATTCAGTTTTATCGACCTTATTAAATAATAATCTTCGATAACGTTAATCAGATATGTTTATCTCGAAAACTCATTTGACGGTGCTAAAAAACGACAAGTTAACTCAGTCGGTGATAATCTTCTGTGATAATAAGTCGAAATATGTGGGTGATAATCATTATAAAGAAATATTTCATAGGTAAGATTTTTGCGTATAAATATTGAAACGATAAAACAGAGCTTTGCTGACTTTACCAACAAGTGCAGACCTTCTAGCGGATCTAATGAGAGCCATTAAATGGTTCGCTACTTAAAAACCTTATATTTTTAACTATGTTTAATAATCTGTATATATATAAAAATTAATGTTTGTCTGTATGTCCTCAATTTTCTCGAAAATTACTCAACCGGTTTCGCTGAAAATAGCACAGTTTGTTCTTATTAGTGTCGGGAAGATTTAGAGAGTAGTGTAAATGAAATCCAATGAGTAAAACTGTTAATATAATGTTTTAAAATTAATATGAAAAACTTCGAACCCGGCAAGTTGTATTGAGGTTAGACCTTAGATATACCACTCTCGTTAGCCACAGATTACATACTCAAAAGAAGGTTTGCTTGGGTAGAATATTTTCAAAATGGAAAACACAAGTAAGTACCTACATAAGAACTTTTTTATTTAGATATATTTTGATCAAATAAATGCTGGAATGAAATAAAATTTTCAATTTGTTAGTCGTTACAAGGCATTATGTTGCTCTCAAATCAATTATGTCACCCAAAAGACAAGTAAGAATTGACAACTTCGTAACTTTATAAAAAAAAATCCCGGTCAAGGCCGGGTACACATCAGCTAGTAATATAATATTACATCTAACGAAATGAAATAATGAATATTAGAGGGGAACTTAAAGAAACAGTGAGCTGTGCGGGGAATAAATAATTATTACCCAAATTCCGTAAATTTAACTAAACCAACAATAATACATTTTTTAAAGCAAATTAGCTATAATACAATAATAATACCTATACCAACCTTAACAGTTACATATATTACAGAATTTTCGGAAGTAGGTGGGTAACCTGTATCGAATTCGACACAATAAATAAATTTCGTTTTGCTCAATCATGCAATGCTATATTATTGCGAATACGGCTTTAGATTAAAGGTGTACCCAAAAGGCCACCCAAAATACTTCGTTACGGCAGGTGACTTAGCAGGGGTGAGGTTTGTTCAGGTCTTGGCGGCATGAGTCTGCCAACCCAACTGAAGGAAGGATAGATTAATACATCCGTCGCTTCTAGACACACTGACCACTAGATTCCTACTCATCCCTCATACGTATTTCCTTCCCAAAACTTCCTCTCCTCCCTTTCCTTAAAAAGACCCTCCTATATCATCCCCAAAGATGAGCCTGTTTAAAAAAACTGGCAGTGTAACTGTAATGTGTTTTGTTTGTTTTGTTTCAGGTAAGAAACTAGTCCCTTCCCCTTCCCCTTCCCCTGGGATACGATGAGATGTGACTATCAAACACTGAACCAACAATGAATGTAAGTTTGTTAACATTTTGCGATAAAACAGCAGGTCAACATTTCTCATGGAAATATATCTAGACAAAATCTGTCGGGTTATATTATGAGATGAGTTATGGTCGTTACGAGTTATTATGGATTCTTGTGATAGGAGACCTGTCGTAACATAGACATTTTTAATTTAACGATGTGGTCACGTGCTTTTTTGTATAAATTTAATTTAACAGGCGAAATTAATTCAAATGCCACCGTGTTAACGTTAGTTTTGCATAAACCTGATCATAATTATTCCAAGAATTCATCTAATTCATAAAAGAGATATTATGCAAAAGTTGACCTAAAACGAGATATTCTCAAATGAAGATCGTGTTAGTGTTAATTATGAAGGGAAAGTGGGCGCAAACGATTTATATCGACAGAGTGTGGGTGTGAGTGAATGTTTGTTTTTATATCACAAGGTCGTTTGTCGCAATTATCAACTAGGTTATGTTAGGTTAGGTTAGATACCTTCTGGTTAGTTAGTTAAATGTAAGAAAGCTTTGACTGCCCAACTAGGACCAATCCCGTTTTAGGACAGTCAATTTGACAAGTTTAGTTAATATTAAGTGCCATTATATAAAAATAGATGGGAAAAATCTAGTATTGACATAGTATGGTAATATAACATGTCTAGAAAAAGTATAATAATTAAGTACGAGCGATATCGTATAAAGCGATGTGAAGAATAGTACAGAAAAAAAACTATTGTGTATACCAGATAATTTGAGTATAGTATAAAAGTTAAGTACTTATGAAGAGATGAGAAAAACAAATATTGTAGAGTAAACAATTATGTACTCGTATATGTGTTTGATAGGACTGGTTGGTGCTATTAGGAAAAAATGCGTTTGAAATTTGAGTACTAAAAAAAATTGTCCAAGATTCATTAGGCTTGAAGGGGTTAAATCGCCTTCCCGTTGTATACATTTTCTAACTACAAAACTGCATTGTTTTGTTGTGGCTTTAGATGTGAATAATTCTAATCCACGGTACAGACTACATGTGATATCGGCAAACGATTCATTTTATCCGACATTCGCCGTAATATGCGTTTGTTCCGTACAAATGATTGAAATTCATTGGAGTTACGAGTTAATATTATTCGGTTTTTCGCTACAAGTCCGAGCAGTCCGCGTGTCAGATTATTTTTCATCCCGCACGGGTTTTTTGTGCTCGAGTCACAGGGCGAATAATACATGCAAGGGGAAGAAACCAAAATAAGAGGGGCGAGGAACGAGCTAGGCGTGCTGCCAATTTAAGTATAACAGCAAATAAGTAAAAATGTTCGACTTGTTTACAAGAACCGAGTATTTAGTTTGACCCTTTTCATAAATGTTTTGTAATTTGCTTACCGCAGTCAAAATCACGCGAAACAAACGAGGACGGCAGTGAACTAGGCTGGTTGTCATGTGCCCTTTGCCATCAGCGGTAGAAATTAGGGCAAGTGCAATTCTGACGTCAGTGGCTCGAGGCAAAGAATTTAAGGCGATCCAAGCAACAAGTGCGCAATGGCACCCATATTCCCTCCTTCACTGGGAGAATAAAATCACTGGGAGCGCAGAGCAGGCAAAGTGGTAAAGTTGAGTAAGGATAAGTTATTATTATTACCTTTAGCAATGCTCCACCAGGGCAGCGTGACGTAGGTCAGGAAGGCGTTGAGCGGCGTGCTCTGCTGGCGCTTGTTCTCCTTCCAGAAGTGGAAGGTCTGCGTGAAGCCGCGCATCGCCCACAGCGGGTTGTAGGCGCCGTCGTCCAGCTCTAGGATTACAAGCTTTCAGTTAGGCGATACAGCTATCACTCAATAATACTCAACACAAGTTCTCACAGTGAAGGGCTCATGAAACAGAACAAAAATACATGTGTACGGTAATTCATTCTCATGCTAACCTTACACTCCACAGATTGTTAGTATGGTATATAGACAGAAATTAACATAATTTTAGTAAGCCGTTAATATCTGGCGGCCTATGTGCTTGTCGCAAAGCATTTTATTAGGGTATCAGGATTTTGTTCAGTTGTCAAACAGTTCGTGTAAAACGTCCAGATGCTTTGTTTGCGAACACGAGCAAATATGATTGAAGCACGTGATCTTAAAGTAAAATGCAAAGCGAGGCTCGCACTACATTTTAACCAACACTGTAGTAATGTGAAGTGTGTGGTCTCGTTCAACGAGAATCAAAACTATTATCGCGGAAGCAGGTTGTTCGTCCGTATGGAGTATGGGTTATTTTCGGGTATAACACTACTTTTGTGAGCCACAAAGAAATCACGTATAAAATCTGTAAATGTCCTCAAACGGTCAGAAATAAGAAGAGGACAGGCCTTGTTTTGTGGCATTCGAAGCACTTTACAGCGATAGGATACGATTATTATCATTTATCAGTCAGCCGTTAAGACCAAATGAAGGTCAGCTACTATAAAAAATCGGCAAAAATAATACACATGAAGAGCTCAATAACAGATTCCCCGTTTTTTGCATGTTTACGTTTACGAGGATTAAAATACAGAGACTATTAAAACTAGAGTCGTGGGCAGTCAACAAATAAATTATGCAGAAAAACTAGTAAAATATGCAAATTTTCGTCTGGCAACTCTAATAAAAGTATCTATGTAGTTTTTGTTCCCTTTTTCGAAACCGTTACCTTTTCCGATTAATTTAATTATTTTATTAAACTTTTTTTAATGCATTCAAGGTAGGCGACTAATTTAACTGTCTCACTCTTTATTGATATATTTTTATCCGAAAATTCTCAGACTTTATCAGCTGATTCCCCGCAAATTGCATTTTAGTGATTTTCATTAATTGGCTATAGAAATTGCTGACTTGGCTTTACGATGTGAAAAGAAACGAATGAATTTTTACATTCGAAACACGTGTAAATAAATAAAAAAAATTTAAAAAAGAAAACTGTTAAAGAGTGTAAAATGTCAAACAGAGCGAACAGGTTATATTTCAATGTGGTGTGAAGTCCAATTTACCGTTAGCACTCTTCTTCGGCATGTCACACCAATAGTAGATGTCTGTCCCATCCGGAGTGGTCCTTCTTGGCGGGCGCATAGGGCCCTCTCCTCGGGCTCCTCCGGGCCCTCGCGTGCCCCCAGGTCCCCCTCTCCTCCCGCGGGGCAGGGTGCAGTAGCCCTGAATGTCCCTTCGCATAATGCCCAGAGGAGCAGGGTTCTCCCCCTCGTCATCACCTTCATTCCCGTTGCAATCGTCTTCCCCGATCTTCAAAGTCTTCAAGTCGGCCTCCAGCACCTTGGGGACTGTGACTGCCGGAGTGGCAGTGTTCTGGTTGATTTCTATTGTCTTGGTTGTCTCGGCTACTGGGACGTAAGTTTCCACGGCAATCACCCTCTGCACCTCCTCGCATTCCTGGGCAATGTACTTGTTGCCGTGAAGCTGGTAGTTCTTTATTTCATTGGTGCAAGGTAACTCTTCTTTGCCGTTCACTGTTATTATTGTTGTTGGGTCCAGGTCGCATATGCGACCCATTTTTATCTCTTTTAGTTCCGTTTCTTCGACGCAGATGACATTTTTACTATCCACAGGAGTCGAAACAACATTTAAAGAAGTAGCGTCGTCCGCTAGTTCGTATTCCTCCTTATTAGTTTTGGGTTTGGGCGGTTTCTTACCATCGACTACGGGGGATATCTTTTTGGTTATTTTGGCTTTGATATTCCTTTTGGGCGGTGTATAAACATATGGAACTTTCTTTTCGACCTTTTGGCTTACGCGGAAAGGAGGCTTTACAGAACTAATTGGCGGTTTGGATTTGACGATTTCTTTCGGTTTAATTTCTTTTGGCTTGACTACTAATTTGGCTTTAGCGTCTTTAGCCTTCGGAACCGGGGGTTTGACTTCCTTGGTTTTGATTTGCTTAAGTTCTATGGGCGGTTGAGATTTGAGCGGCGGAGGGCCGGGGGCAGATTTGGGCTTCTCCTTCTTGGGAGTGACGTTGATGAGGCAAGCGGGGGTTTCATTGGCGCAGTCCTGATCCCTGGTGTACACCTCGGACATGTCCCCCCAGGAGGGGGAGGTGGTGCAGCAGTGGCGAGGGGTGGTGCAGCAGCGCGGCGGGGGGGACGGGGGACGAGTTGGAGCGGAGCTCGGTTGCTCTACAACAAAAGAAAAAAACGGGTTCATTGAACCGAACTAACTTTGTACTAAATGCGAGATACTACGTGAAGGGGTCTCTACTTAAGAAAATAGAAACAACAACAGGCTGTCGTCCCGCTTCCACCCCGGAAACACTGAACCAATGAGAAGGAGAGAAGAAGGTACTTTTTTCGAGGTAACACTCCGTTAATGTTGTTTCTATCTTACAGGAGATAGGGTGAGGGTCGGTGATAATGAACTGCGTCTACAAGTGTGAAATTGTTCATCTACTGTGACTTACCGTCTCTCAGATCTCCGGCTTCAATTTCTGATACACTGTTAGCCATTGAATCGAGTCCTTCGTTTTCTGACCGGCTTTTAGCGCCGGAAGCTTCGTAGTTCTTTGTTTTCCATCCGCTTCGGGAAAAATTATTTAAGTTGGAGCTCGGGTCACTCAGCCGTCTCTGAAAGACATTTATCATGGTTTGAAAAGGAAAGAACAAATAAAAAACAATTGACAACGTAAGCGAGAAACAAAACAAACACTAAAACTTCATCTGCCAGTGCCTGTGCCATTTATTTAAATGAATACCATCACAAGAAAAGAGATACATATCACAACATCAAGACCTTGGCTGACACGGCTAGCCGGGCGCCTGCCTCTACCTGGTGCCTGTAGACGAAGAAGTCATCGGGATCCTCGTCCCAGTCGCTGTCCCACATGTCGGTGGCGCAGTAGCCGGGCTCCGAGGTGGGCGTCTCGGCGCCCGAGCCTCGCGGCCGCGTCACCGCCATCTCGGCGTGCCCCTTGCCCTGGGGACCCTTCATGCGCACGAACTCGCAGCGCTGGCCGCTGCTGCCCGCGAACAGCCCGAACGTCATGCGCTGGGCCATCTTGGTCGACAGAGACGATTGCTGCAATAAATAAATAATTACGAGATAGAAGCAATAAGTCTCGCAAGTGGGATTTCGGTATCCAATCACATACATTCAAATGTTGTAGTTACATGTTGTAAAAAGCGTATTTTTAGTTCCATATCTCGAATGTAAATAGCCATTTCGATTACGGGACTGTACAATTCCGCGCACCTTTAAACGTTTTGATTATTATTTATGTTGTTTAGGTTTTAATAAAGATCACAAAAATATTAAATAAAACACTGGATACGTTACATAGGGAGATCTGAAATAGAAAATATTTTAACACCAAATACAGACTAACACCGAAACCACTCAACCGCACTTAAAACACCTCACCCTACAATTATTTTTTTTTTTTTCATCAAGCACATCAATTTAATATTTTGCAAATGAAATTCCTCTGCACGGGAAATCGCAGTGAAGATATCATTGTTTGTTATTTCGTTATAAAAAAATAATGATAATAAAATATTATTATTATTATTATAGAATCTATTATTAATTAATTATAAAAAAATGATAAGTAAGGCAATCAAATTTTACAAGTCACCTCTAATATGATGGTCCTTTTCTTAATCTTACTAATTGCGCTTACATCGGCCTCGCATCATTTTCGGATCTCCGTGTTCGTAATACGTACACAGCAAAGTTTTGTAGATCTTTAGTATTTACATTTTAATGTAATGCATATGACCAAGCTCCTGCATAAGTAGGTCCGTCCCGACTCCGCGAGGCACGTGAAGCACCACATAGACAAGTGCGACGTAGTATCACGTAATATTTGAATCTTAAAATCAAAAAGAACTCAAAATTGTGAGTGTAATAATATTTTGGGCATTTCCATTTGCATTAATGTTCAACTATTGCTTGATACTTGCTCGTACTTGTCTAAAGGCGTTCTTAGACAATCCTTTTTTCGTCCACTTTCCATGTGGATTGTCTTTCTATGGAAATTTCTATAGAATTTTCCATAGAAAAAGACAACCCATGCGCAATCCGGAAGAAAAAAGGATCGTGTATAAAAGTATAAAGTTATTACACTAACCCACAAGTTTGTAACTTAATTGACCGATATTTTATTGATTTATTTGAAACACACACATTATTAAACAATAAAATGTAAGAAAGCTTTGACTGCCCAACTGGGAACAAATCCCTTTTTAGGACAGTCAAATTGACAAGTTTAGTTGATATTAAGAGCCATTTTACAATAATAGAAAGGAAAAAAAAGCTATTATTGCCATGGTATGATGATATAATATATCTAGAAAAAAGTATAATAATTAAGTATAAAGACATGTGAAGAATAGTGCAGAAAAAAATGTATGAACGTACTTATGAATAACGGGCTTTCCTAGCGAGCGTTGGGTTCTTATCGAAAAATTATTTAGAATTTCAATTTACGATTAACATGTACTCGATTATATACTAAGGCGTGTACCTAATTCAATAGGCATTTTATTAAACAACGCAATTTAATATTATCCGCAAGTACGGTCATTTTAATGTAAATCAGAGAAGGAATTCTTACACTTTTCATTTTATATTAAACCTTATTTGATGTACGATAAGGTAATTTAAAATGTGTTGAACATAAAATTTTACCACATTAAAATGTGTTGAACATAAAATTTTACCACATTTAAATGTGTTGAACATAAAATTTTACCACATTTAAATGTGTTGAACATAAAATTTTACCACATTAAAATGTTTTCGTTTACGTCAAATCGACGGCGTGCTTTTTATAATACCTACATTGAAGTTTTTGATGACAATAATATTATTTCTTTAGAAATATTATTTTCATTTTAATAGCTTTCGTTAAAACTGATCTCTTATTTCCTACCAAAAAATGATTTCAGAGATCTAAATCATTCAAAATAGAGCCCCGCGAAATATATTTAGTTTGCCACGAGACACACATGTCAAAGACATCTACAGAAACTTCCAAATGCTTTCGTTAACACAGCCTGTGAAATTACAAATACTATCTTGCATGTAATTCAACACTCGGCACATACTAATACCACACTCAATTACAATCACTACGTACACCAACATAACACAACAAACCACAACAAACTACACACGCTTAACAAAATATGTACTAAAATCTTTAGAATATATAGCTTACACACAATATAATAAATTACCCAACGATATTAAAAATACAAGGCAGTGTGAAAGGTCTCAAAGTAAGATGCTTAAAAACTATATTATTTGAAAGAATACCTCAAGGCCTTAAGGATTAATGCTGTGATGTGTTTCTTTATAATAAGTGTCTCTGTACACTTATATTATAATATACAAGTGATATGTCTTTATTACAAATGCAAATTAAGTGTTGTGAATGTTAATTATGTATTTTAAATATTAAGTATGTTTGTTTCTAAAAACTGTACTGCAGGTTCTGCATGTGATCACACAATGAGTTTCTTAACTCTTGGGAATACAATGCATAATGTATTGTATACTTTTTAATAATAAAATAAATAAACAAATAAAAATACAGAGAGGGTGAACGGATGAAGGAGTGTTTAGAGAACATCATAAACCACAAGTGAATGAAATAAATTGTCCGGGTCATCTCGAGGAGACATGGTGTCATCGAGTGAATCAAATTCATAAATTGAGTAATTTCAAGAGTACCTATGCTGGCTGGAGACGGTGTATGAATGTAGGTGATATGTGATGTGTGTCAATACGAAAATGTGTTACGTCTAATTTGCCTATCCCCACCCTGCAGCGAAATGTCTTGGTGAACAAAAACCAATAAACGCCCTTACGCATTATGCAAATCGGATTAACACGTAACTTATTTAGATAAAATTACGTCTAAAATCACCTTGTTTTGACAAGCCGTCAGATAAAAAAATCACCCCCCGAAAACTTCACAGGTTAAAAATGGCTTCAGCTTGTCACAACAGACGGGGCTAGTCAGGTTAGTCCGCCAGTGTGGTGTTGCTGCTATTTTTATCCTTGGTCCAAAATAAAAGTGTGACGTTGGCCCCAGTAAACACGATGTTTGTGTAGACCGTAGAATACACTGCGGGCACAATGGACATGGGGCCGGTTTATCAGTCCGAGATAAAAGGTTTTAGACGAGCTTAACAAAAATCCATATACAGCTCGTAAGCATAGACGATATAGAAAACACCAATATTACACGTTTTTAATAGAGGAACGTGTTTTTTTTTTGTTCTTTTCAAATTAAAAAAATCTCATCGCGATATATGAAACGTCAGCTGCCGCAACTGTTTATTTTCGCGGGTTTTATTTACGTGTTGATTTTTGTTAAAGTCCTCCACACAAACCCTCATGGTTCCATATGCGAGGAACCAATCTGTAGACAGTATTTGTTTTACTGAAATCTCTGCATTATTAATGAAATTATGACTAACTAACCGTTGAAAACAAACTACGTTCTCAAATTGAAAATTCCTCAATTGCCTGGTTTCGATTGAAAATCATCCTTTATCAATTAATATCATAGACATTCCCCATCGCTCGATGAATTATCGTAAAAGTGGGCAATTTACGTAAATTTAGCTGCAATTATTTACGTTAAAGTCAAATTTGAGAGACGGGATTTGTCACTAGTAGCTGTTAGTGGTCACAGGGCCGGAACTAGTTCCAAATATCGGCTTAACTCCTCGAGTATTTTTGGGCGAAATTTCTCCCAGAAAACAAATAGCCGTAGAGTATTTTAGGGAGATATTTCTCCCAGCTCGAAACGGACTCATAAAAGTCATGTTATCTCATTTTGTACTAAAGTAATGTATACTATAGTAAAGACATGCTTTTTATTGCCATTTAAAAGTTTCCCATACACATAAGAAAAAATATAATTTATTATCAAAAGACTCGTGGGGTTAAGCGGCCAAATTAGGATAGCTAAGTTTTAGCAATGATTTCCAGCACTGATAAACCGGCCCATGGATGTGTTATATTGTTATGTAGATACGAAAAATAAACATAATTAATAGCTATGGTATCGATCGTCAATGTCAAACATTGTTCATTTATGGTATTTGTGTTTGATTGCAGAAAACAAATTTATTTTCGGTTGAAAAACGGAGACCGTCGAATCATTCAGAATTATTTTAGTAGATGTTATTTAAAACCGTAAGAATTCAAAATGTGAGTAAATAATATTTATAGGTAGATATAAATTAGAAAAGTGAATGAAGCAAGAAGTGTATGCCAAGATCGAGTTGTTTGGCGGTCCGTCCTCTCTGCCTACCCCTGCGGGGAAACGGCGTGATGGTTAGTTAGTTAGTTAAATTAGAAATCTGATGCCGCAAAAACTCTAGTAAGATCTAAAAAATTAAGACAAGACCTAACATTCTTTGTTCCATATATATATTTGAATTAAATTTTATAATGAATAATTATATATATCAATAAAAAAAGAGAAAAAATAGTGTTTTTAAATAGTTAATTTGTGAAATATATTGAAACGGTGAGTTGTGACTTGTTTTGGTTCTTTTTTCTTGCGAATATTCGGTTTTGCAGTGCGTTTTCAGTGATACACACATATACTCGTACAGGCAGATCATTTTAAAGAATGCTCGTTTGAGGTATATTTGTACCCCCTTACCTCGCAGAAGTCCTACGATACAGTACCCCACTATACATTTAGTAGATATGTGAATCCTAGACGAAGTTGCCATTCGAGCGAAATTGAAAAACCTAGTCCATTTATTTTTTGAGTATTTACAAAAATCCCAGTAAAAACTTTCAAGAAAATAGAGAAAAGAAAATATTTAGGAAAAAGCAGAAAATTTGTTACTTTGTGGTTGGACATTATTAAAAATGTGCGCATCTTTTATGTACACCCACTTCATTTGACTAGTTTCGGAACAAAACATTGCGTTCTTCTGGGCAGTATACAACTTTAAGTACATCCACTTCATTTGACTAGTTTCGGAACAAAACATTGCGTTCTTCTGGGCAGTATACAACTTTAAGTACATCCACTTCATTTGACTAGTTTCGGAACAAAACATTGCGTTCTTCTGGGCAGTATACAACTTTTAGTACATCCACTTCATTTGACTAGTTTCGGAACAAAACATTGCGTTCTTCTGGGCAGTATACAACTTTAAGTACATCCACTTCATTTGACTAGTTTCGGAACAAAACATTGCGTTCTTCTGGGCAGTATACAACTTTAAGTACATCCACTTCATTTGACTAGTTTCGGAACAAAACATTGCGTTCTTCTGGGCAGTATACAACTTTAAGTACAACCACTTCATTTGACTAGTTTCGGAACAAAACATTGCGTTCTTCTGGGCAGTATACAACTTTAAGTACATCCACTTCATTTGACTAGTTTCGGAACAAAACATTGCGTTCTTCTGGGCAGTATACAACTTTAAGTACAACCACTTCATTTGACTAGTTTCGGAACAAAACATTGCGTTCTTCTGGGCAGTATACAACTTTAAGTACATCCACTTCATTTGACTAGTTTCGGAACAAAACATTGCGTTCTTCTGGGCAGTATACAACTTTAAGTACAACCACTTCATTTGACTAGTTTCGGAACAAAACATTGCGTTCTTCTGGGCAGTATACTCGTACAACTTTAAAAAATATTTTTAATATTTAAGTATTCTTATAAAGTATTGCATTTCGAATAATTACAATCGCAATGATGGCTGATGACAGGTGCTATAGAAGACTACGCTTGAAAAATAAAATTCTGGTAACAAATTTGTATTCTTCGAAAAGTTTTTAGTATATTTATGAATCTGGTTCAAGCTCTAAATACATTTTTATAGGCCCTATAAATCAAATTTAATTTTTAGATGAAAATCTTCACACACGTGTCGGAGTTGTGAGATGTGGTAGGCTGGGTATTACTAACCCGCACTTTTTCAAATGGTCTCATTATTTATGCCACAAAGGACTATCTCTTCAAATGACATAATAGGATATTCGTTATCCATTGCAGACAGACAAAACAATACTCTGTTTGTGACGTTTGTGTCTCCAATTGATCGACAATGACAGTGGCTCTCGAATTGGCAGACATATGAATCATACAATACGTTCTGGTCTCTTCTGAACCCCGAGCACATTACAATGCTGCTAGTGAACTGACAATTTTACATGACATGTGTAGTTGTAGTGTTTCGCTCCAGATGTCCATTCTTCTCTAGAGCTAGAGTATAGAGAAAATAACACATTAATCATGCGTTATTTTAATACTGTAGACTGGTAGGCCGAAGCAAATCTAATTTCGCGCAGAGCAAGTCATTGACGAAAAGAAAAATACTACGAAATCTAGTTTTCTGCCAAGTTTACTGTAAACGTGCCAAATAATTTATTCTAACTAGCTATAAACAAAACATGTGGGTATTACTCTATTTCGGGCCTATGTATGGCAAGTACATTTACAATAACAATATTTATTTATTTTAGAAACCAACAGTACATGTATAAAATGAGTAGTGTACAAATTACAAGGTTTTAGAAAATAATTACTGGGAATCAGTACCAATGACATGTCTCTATGTAATATTTACTAAATGGTATATACCCTACAATGTTACCCTACAATGCTAGGGAATGATACATGGTAAAGAAAAAAAGGGATGTGAAAAAAGTGTATAGTGTATACGTGTATGTGTCTGTGTCTGTATGTGTGGGCGTGTATGTCTACCTATGCCTGAATAGTGCCATGCACTGGAGAGTTGTGATTGCGCGTTGGTGTTACGAGTAATATTCTTTTCTGACGGTAGGGAGTCAAAAATATAATATTATATAACTATTATATTTCAGAAGTGTCCTCTATTTGTAAAGCGTAGGTTGATTTTATGGGTCCATATTCCATACATTAGGTGTAAAAGTTGAGCTCTTAATGGTGACAGACATACCACAATTCATTTAAATTTAATTAATTTTGTCAGAAAATGGAAAATTGTAAATGGAAAACAGTAATATTCCAGATACGAATATTATCTACGTACGTAAGCAATTATAATGAAAATAATACGAATTATATATTTGATTTCATAAACAAGCGTATGTTTTTTTTTAGATTGCAAACTATGCAAATGTATTTCTCGACCGTCCTAACGCAAATTTTACAGTGACACTAGAACATTGAATTGTATTCCTCTAAGCACTAGAATGGCAAAAAGATGCTCGCTAATTCTTTTATTCGTGCTCGTGGAATGTGTGTGCTATTGTTGTTTATGATATCGTAATAATAATATTATGTATTTAATTACTTTCCCGTGAATCGAATCGGCAATCTCCTGTCAATTAACTGTCCCATACACATTCAGACACACGAGTACAACCTACTATAAGAAAAACGCAAAAATACAACAATAAACCCAATCTTATCTTAAAAGTTGACTCGAGTTGACAATTATCTGCCTTACTCATAAAACGACCATAAAACACAATAATTACTTATTATTTATATCGTGGTGGAACACTTTACTAATATTCTGGGTAAAATTTTAATTTTCATTGTAACCGCTCCGAGCAGTAGAGAAAAGAGCACCTCCAACAAACTGTTTCTATGTAAAACGTATACAACGCGCCCAGAACTAGCAAATACCGCAGCATCATCTAAACACTCGTATACATCATTATCACTAAACAATGATTCGGAATAAAATGCACAAGATTATGTATCACAAGAAATGAGGTCCATAGAGTATTATTACAACACGAGATATTATTATAAGCAATGATTCAAGACACAAACAGCTGCTTTTGCTGCACCATACTCGTAGATGACCCCATTTAACCCAGTCTCTTTAGTATAGAAACCGGACTTCATTTTCTCAAGTCAATGTACAAATGTTCGGTTCTCTTTAAAAATAATGCATTCACTCTCAACTTTTTATTGAAAGTAATACCCAAAAATAGATTAGTGGGTCGGATTAATTCGATTAATCCATTCGCAATTTCACTTGCGACAGTATGTCAATAAATTAACAATTGACATTCACGTCTCATGGACTGGAATTACCTGCAAAAAATTAACGCCAATATTATGAAGTTTTTGTTCATCGAATTCAAAAGTTAAATTGATATTGTTACTTGTAAAGTTATAGTTGCTCCACATTTAGATGACTGCTCTACAGTATTATATTTGGCCAATGAAAGAAACTTAAACAAGCTACAGAGGATACAAAAATCAATCAAACGAGAGAAGAGTTTGATTGCATTCCAATAAAAAAGATATACATAGATAGCTATACGATGTGGAAATTTTTATAGGTACATTAAATTCGGAATAACCAAATGCCAAAATATTTTATGGATGAAATTGTTTTTAATAAAAATATACATAATTATGAAACCAGAAATGTAAATACGAGTAGAAGTTAGATTACCGCTTATGAAGGCGACTGAAAATGTATGATGAGATGCCTGAATGTCTGAAGAATGAATATATTTAAAAAATAATTGTTATGTTTACTGTAAAAATATAATATTATTAGTTAATATTATTACTAGTTTATAAACATATAATGTAATATAAACTAACTCGTGTACAGTGTCTAAAAAGTGTATATTCTAGTGATGTAGAAATCCATTATGAAGTAATCGACTATTAATTTAATAATCAAAGCAATATGTTTTTAAATCTCCACCGATTTAATTTCGCACGATAGAATTAGTAGTAATCGACATAACTGAAATCCCCTTTTAATTAAATAATGGAATGTACAAGTAACAACCGAAAAAACTAAAATTAATTTTGCAACTCAATGAGTTAGCTTTGCAGCGTTACTAATATATTTATATTTTCTTGAAATAACTTAAATTCATTCGTCAACGGAAACTTATTAGAATAATAAATTCGGAAAATCGTCTCAAATCAAAATATCTCGATTGTACCGTTCATCAGTCCATGTTACTGCACTGAGGGGGTTGGCACCACAACTTGTGTTTTTTTTTATTTTTTTTTTTTATTTATTTGAATATAAGTATGTGAAAATATGAAGTATAGTGTAAGTACATATTTTTTACAGAATAACAGTTCAAAATAGATATTATATGTATTACCTCCTGTGCTGGGGCAAATTGGAGTTATTTAATTTGATGTCGATTAATTAGGTTCGTCTTGTATGTCGTTTTTAGTGCTATTAAAGTTATGTCATTGACCTCTTTCAGCCAGATTTTAATTCTTGACTGTAGTCATTAAACTTTTCTATTGATTTCATATTTGTGGGAAGGATGTTGTGGAGTTTTGTTGCAAAATATGTAGTTTGTTTGTCCGAAAGTGGTTTTATACCTAGTTTTCACTTTTTTACAGTAACTCCACACAGGAGGCCCTGAGGGAAATAATTTCCCTCAAAGCCTATATCATCTTTGGGGATACTGTGTGGAGAGTCTTTTAGAGGATAGGAAAGAGTGAATTTGGGTCTTGAAGAGGCCCGTGTTGTAGGATGGAGGAAACACAGAGGCCGGCAGATCATTCCACAGCCGAGTTGTTGAACACAAGAATGAGTTGTAGGAGCGACCCGTTTTCATGTGACAAATGTCAACCGTGTGCAAATGTTGGGCGCGCGTTTGGCGTGTTTCCCGACTATGCACCGGTCCCGAAGGGATCAATGATGCTAGTTCCTCAGAGCATTTTCCATTAAAATACTGGTAGAACAAGGACAGCATTCCCACCTGACGTCTGTGCTCTAAAGATTGCAATCCGTTTGTTAAGATAGGCAAATTTATCAAACGGACCGCCCGTTTCTGCACAATAAAGGGTTTTTTCAGATATTTTGGGGCGCTCGACCAGAGGTATCTGCCAAATTCTATAGTGGGGCGCACTTGCGATTTGTACAGGGTCAGCAGTTGTGTACTATTAACTAAATAGTAGTAAATTACATAGTAAAATACATAGTTCCTAGTTCTATCTATCAGGTGAGTTAGTATAGAATAGAATTGTCAAAAGTTGTGTTAGCAAAGTTGCACTTTCTAGAAAAAATATATTGTTTCGATTATCAGAATGTCTCGAGTATGTCCATCACTAGTCCATGTCACTATTTGAGTTCTCGCCTAGTCTAATCTATGTCAATGCCTGCTAGGTGAGCTAGTCCTAGTGTATTACGAACACGAACCTTCGCATTGGTATAATATTCATACGGTACGGTCGTACGGTGCAGTGGCCTGCGTCCAAAGTTGAGTTCGTTTCGTTCACTTCGGCTTAGTTCTGTTGAGAGATTCAGAGTGTTCAGTGTTCAGTGTTCAGTGTTCAGCGGGTGTTCGTGATCGTTTGTGCCGCGGACGCGTTTGCGTTCCTCTCGACTTGACAATTGGAACCGCGTCTCCACAAAGTGGTTCATAAAAGAACAATCCAAGTGTTTTCTTATTTGATTGTCCGTTTCGACTTTACACGCGCTCCGAGAGTGACCTCTGTGATAAGTGCAATCGCAACAATGGAACATTTCGCAGCGGGAACTCTGCGGTAAATAAAACTTTATGCATTTTATTTGTGTGTATAAGTAGTATTTACGTTGTTTTTCCGGCGGTGATATTTTCCATTACCTAAGTTTTCACGAGGCTGACCTTGGAAATTGCAGTGGTCGCAGTTATCAATTATCTGCTGGTCATTACCATTACTGTGTCTTGTTAAAGTGACTTTGAAAACTCTAGCTAATGTGAGCATTGGTATTTCTGACGAAACTGGTCACTATTATGGGCTAATTATGCAAAATATGAAAACGCACATCATTCGCTAATGATTCATCGATATGCTAGTGAGGTAAACAAGATCTACTATTTCCAGTTTGCGGAGTTACGCTACAAATAACTAAGATTCTATTTTATTTAGTAAAACCGACATACAGTTAGTTATGCATAAATAACATGCATTACATCTTAAAAACTGAACGAATCAGTCGTTCGTTAGGGGGAAGGGGGAAGAATGAATATAATCAACCCTTTGGATAAGCTACTACGTTTGGCTTCGTGATTTTAGGCTGTGGTGTGTGCACTGTGCAGTGTGCAGGCTCATAGTAAGTAGTGCTAAAGGTGTGCGAAGCAAAGTAATATATTAGTTTATCATTTAGATTTCGTAATTACGAGGGAATAACAATCGATTTAAACGATAAGTGTACAGGTACAACAGGTGTCCCGGGTGAAATACAGTAACTTCGACAGGTAATTTAATATGACATTACGAGCGACCCCCAACAGAAATAAACCAAACGGAGATATAACCTATCAAACAAACTGATGAGGTTATCAATAAAGCCAATAAAATGCTGGAATTTATAATTCGTATTTCAAAACCTTTTCTCAACATGAAAACTCTATACTCCCTTTACACAGCGTATATCCGCCCTCACTTAGAATATTGCACACCGATATGGACACCTTTATACCAAGCCCATATTGAAAGAATCGAAAGCATTCAACGGAAATTCTTTAAGCATATAAATTATAAATTTAATTTACACTTTGCAAATAATATCGAATCCTTAAAATTCCATAACTTCATCACGCGACGCTTAACATTTGATCAAATCTTGTTATTTTAAAATTGTGAATAATGGCCTGGACTCGCCAGAGCTCATTAACTTTATAAACATTCACATACCATCAAGACAAACCCGACAAACCGTTTTTTTTTTATTTGCCCGCATGCAGGACCAATTTTAGGATAAATTTCCCGTATTTGCGCGTAATATAACGCACAATTTCACAATATCAACATTCTTCACAATACCCTTTCAAAATATCGAACCGAATTAATACGTACTACCACAAATTGATGCACGAGTATAAAATGTATCGAGAGGATCTCCTATCCCGATCCTATCTTCCTCTTCCTCTCCCCCTTCCTTTTTATTTTATGTTTTCTAATAAAGCATCTGTACTTAACCACTGTTAGCACAAGAAACTTTGTTGGCTTACCTTTTGTTAAACTTCCTTTTTTTAATTTGGAGGCCCTCCTAGGGCTCTCTTTATCCGGGTAAAAACTAATATAAGTCACTTCTCCATTATCTGACCAGGGTTAGCCAATAAGCGCTTAACATCCTTTCCTTAATAATATATTCGTTGCATTACACGCAATCGATTTGCCTTCAAAGCGAAACATGACGTCCGCAAAATATCTATTATTACAAAAAATAATATCTCTGATTGTCCGGTTGATGAATTATTTACCGTGGATTCAGTGCCATTATCTTTCAAAAGTAAGTTTTAACTGCTAATAAATGCCATTTATAGTAATTGAAGTATTATTATATTATGTTTAGTCGATTTATCAGGTCAGAGTACTGTTGCATAAAAAAATGAAACAGTTATTTTGTAAATCGACTACTGAAAATAATTAGAATCAGACAGTCAATTATCTTCAGAAAGCCATTAACTTCCAAAATGTGCTTTGCATAAAGTCACGGTCGCACTGAATTCACACTGAATTGATGAATTTTCAGTGCGTCATTGCAAAAACTAACCTTGACAGAAATAAAAACGCTTGCGACGTGATTTCCTACCAACACTACCAAAATATTCAACGTCAAAGTCTAGGACATGAAATAAATTAACTGAAGGCATACCACATTATAGGATCGCTGTAACATCTTCCTTTTTCTAACAAACAAACGAGTGAAACAGAGAGAGGTTACGTCGGAGCTCTCACTAGCAAGACCATACATTATGTTGCTGTTTTTGGTGCGTTGAACCATTTTTCGCATCCTCGTTCAAGCTCGCGTAGAAAGCAACATACGACGGTTTGCCGGAAATATCTTAAATCCCAATTATTGTATATTTTAGAAACCAGATGCGGGATTTGCCGATGACGAGAAATCTTAATTTAACTATATTAGCTATCGGCGCGGCGTGATGAGTTCACTTTCTGGTATTCACAGTATTCACACCAAGGCACAACTTACTAATAACCGTGTTAATTAGTAACGTATACAAATTTCATCCAAGTCGCAAGTCCCGAGCTACAACAAAATAATGTTATCTAACAGCCACAGTATTATTGTTTACATGGAATTATTAAGAAATCTCTAAAATCCGGCCAACATACAGTTTAAATTGGGCATTGTAAAAACCAATGCTCACCCAAAGCCTGCGCAGTGCGCACTATCTTGAACAATCTCTCAAAAATGGGAAATTTTCTTGCCCTTCTTGTACACTCTGACGAGGACATGTCTATTTAATGTTAGTAGTAATTAGTTAGTAGCAAAATAACTACATATCAACTATAAATACGTAAAACCTGTTAAGCCACGAAATGAAAACTTTACAGGAGAAGATAAGAAAGAATATTTTGCTATTCGTTAAACTAATTTTAAATCTTGATTTTTATATGAAAGTGATTTTTTTTCTTCCGAAGTGATATAAATATTGCATTTCTATTTATAATAAGTTTTTAGTATGAAACATACAAATTTTCAAATAAATGATTTTACCATGTTGTCACTTGAAAATTAATCTATCTAGCACCACTTAAAAGTAACGGTCACAAAAATTATTATTTTGAAAAGTTTTTATCTATGTACAGTCGATATTATTTTTTTATCTATTTACAGTCGATATTATTTTTATCTATTTACAGTCGATATTATTTTTTATCTATTTACAATCGATATTATTTTTATCTATTTACAATCGATATTATTTTTATCTATTTACAGTCGATATTATTTTTATCTATTTACAGTCGATATTGTTTTTATCTATTTACAGTCGATATTATTTTTATCTGTTTAAAGTCGATATTATTTTTATCTATTTACAGTCGATATTGTTTTTATCTATTTACCTTCGATATTATTTTTATCTGTTTAAAGTCGATATTATTTTTATCTATTTACAGTCGATATTATTTTTATCTATTTATAGTCGATATTATTTTTATCTGTTTAAAGTCGATATTATTTTTATCTATTTACAGTCGATATTATTTTTATCTATTTACAGTCGACATTATTTTTATCTATTTACAGTCGATATTATTTTTATCTATTTACAGTCGATATTATTTTTAACCGTGCTTAATTATTAACTTTAGTTTTGCTTGTCACTACAATTATTAAATTACGAAAATCAGAAAATAATACTACAATGAAAACGGAGTAAACTACCAGCGAAAGAAAAAGTGTAATCGACAACCTGTTGCTCTGAAACGTATGTTAATATTAGGTAATGTATGCTTTATAAAAAAACTTTCAAATTGGATTCTGAATGATATACGTATTATTACGTTATGAATCCTTGAAATCTATTAAAATTGCAGTCTGCTTAAATGCAAGCAGAATTAAATGCAGTAATTTCACAATACTAAACTAAGCAAACCACGTACTCGTAAATATTATAAATTTAATGTCAGCATCTAAAATAATATATTTCATTGAACATTCTGACAAGCTATAATGCACTCAATAATTGTATTTGTGTTGAGTCGGCGTTATGTATTGTATTGGTATGTATTAGTAGTACACGTAACCTAACGTATATTGAATTTGTGGGTTCGTTCTTCCAACTGTAAGATGAAGCTAAAGATATATAGATGATGCCGCAGGCTGAGGCTATATTCGGTGTCGAGAAGAATGTTCCATCTCCAGACTCCAGACAGTGTCAGCTTCCCCATTCCACGCTTTCCCCTCCCAGTGGAAGTAGGGCGCCAGACGCTCGGACGTGATCGCGGAGCTTTTACTTTGATATGGAATACGCTAGGTGGCCTTACTGGCCTAGAATCTAGATGAGCTATCCGCTACCGACAGATATACAGATTCAGACTCACAAAACAACCAACAGGTATAAAGGCGTCCTCACTTAATCTATATCGTTTACTGAATTACACACGTAAAATGAATCTACGGACAATGAACATCTTCTATTTATTCCACACCTAACATCGTAAAAGACAATCCAAACCATTTCATCTGTTTCCTGGCACATCCCATGATCCAACACTTACGTACCAAACTGTTTTTCTTGGTATCAAATAGTTTCAACTGTCGAAGGACTGATCATAAACAAAAAAAAAAGACATAAATAATATTTATAGAAGTGGCGTGCAGTCTATTAAAGGCTGAAAAGCTGTCCCTACCTTAGTAAAAATAACGAACCATAAAGATAAATTAAAATACCGATCAATGGCTGAATTGGCAAATGCGTCGGGTTCTCATCCAGGCGTCGTGAGTTCAATACCTCGACTGGATAAGTAGCAACATTTTCGTTTAGTGTGATGGTAGTAGGATATGGTAGTATGTTAGTATTTCTCCGCGTCCCACCATGTTCATCTACGGACTACGGACGAGTAGAGCAGAGTCACTACACTTACTAGAGCCACTTTTGTCGACCGTACGTATGTACTAACCATTTTGGGCTGTGGAATTTTACCAACTTCCTTCTAAGTTAATGCTATGCAGGGACACTTGAGGGTTTAGAATCATTTATAACCTTAGCTTCGTCGAACCAAAAAATTAGAGTCCTTGACGTGCACCCTGAAGGAGTAACCACAAGTTACTTATACCGGGGTGGGAAAGTGGTGGGTAACCTCAACTGATGGTAGTAGAGATTTTAAAATATTGCCAGGTTATTCGTAACCCGTGAATGTTTGTCTTCAGTAAAAAAAAATCTACAAATTTCTAAGAAATGTGTAAGAACTCATATGCTCATTTATTATTTTGGTCATAAAAATCAGCAAAAGATGATATTATAATGTTTTTTTTTCCAAATTCTCAATTATTCACACCTGAATTTGGAAATCTACCACAGCCTACTTTTGGTTATAGAGCAATTCACGTCACTGATTTAAAGATATTAGAGAAAAAAAATTGTTTATTATTATTTATATAAAAATGAAGCCACAGAGTAATTTTACAATTATTGAAGAAAAAAATAGACATTAGCTCCCTAATCACAACCACGTTTGAAGCAATTGAACGTCACCGCAGTATTATCAGGGCATTTTCGGTCCAGCAAGAACCAATCTTGTATGCCCATTATTTATTCTGTCCAAATAGGTTTTTTTATTAAAACTGACAGACTCGTGGACACTGGACAGTGGACACACGTCGGGTATGCAATGAACGGAACCATTCTGTTCGTACCAAACAGTGCGGATATAATATAATATAACGTACGAGTACACTGGGCTTGTTGCTCATTGTTCTCTTACAATACCCATTATTTGATATGCAGCCAATTTATTTTCAAGTAGTAAATCAATGATCGTATTATTTATGCGCTATTTGCGGCTACGAACTCTATCGACACGACACAATGAATAAATTCAACAGCGGTTTATTTTGTTATCGTGATATTCGATGTATTGAGGCAATTGCAACTCATTTGGCCTAGAAGCGCAGGTAAAGATTGCCACTGTTGACTTATTCGAAATCCGCCAAAGCCGAAAAAAATCACAAAAAATGGACCTTCCGGTCATTGTAAAGTCTCCATGACGGTGAGCAATACGAATAAAAATGAACATTCTAGATTTTCTGTGAAATTTTAGTATGTTCCCGCAATTATTATTAAATCAAGAATCATTTCAGATTGAAATGGGATTATTTCATCATGCTTAGTTCTGAATCATATTGCAAGGCAATGAAAGAAGGCGTCTGCTCTCCTTTGTCTGATATTCTTTATTCTTGCTCTTGTTCTTCTGTCTATCCAATTTGCTGAAGAATGTTGGCGACCGTCACTCAGACTTCAGTTACTCAGAAGTTCAGAAGAGTCGTGTGAACAGTAAACATCTATCTACTTACGACTTTCTAAATCTCTTTGCTTTCCATCGTGGCCCTGTCCTACATCTCAGAGTTCTCCAGACTTCTGCCGTGCAGTCAACCAACCTCTTCCTCAACCTCTGTCTATAGGTGGATAATGCTAAGACACCCACCTGATCATGATTCATGATCTTGATGTCCCGTTGTCTGGTTTTATTTCAACATGGCGTTTTACGCAATGCAGCACGTAATCTGTCCTAAGGAGTAGAGGAAATTGGATAAGAACGTGGTTCTTAAAAGCAAATGAATGACAATCACATTGAGCTAGCTTACTTACAGAGGTTGGTTGATATACATCCGAGGAGATCTTATCGTGTTGGGTACGAGGTATTACGTATTGGGTATGCATTCTACATACTTATGACATGGGGCATTGGTCAAAATAACTTTTGTTTTGTTTATTTATTTATGCCAGCACATGCACGAAAGACTCAACTAGGCGGCAGTAACGAATTAAACTATTTTATCAATGTCCCTAGCAAAACATCAACAACAACCAAATAACTCCAAATAAATTTAATTTATCATTACAAGCAACGTTTCCATTTTGATGTACGAGTATGTCTGCTGCTCTGGACAGCTGGCATTCAACATTAGACCTAATAACGTGGCTCTCTTGGTCTCGGTCAAGTCATATTGCAGTGTCGCTATACCCACCTATAATATGAAGTTTAGGTAGTATGAATGATATAAATACTTGTTAATATTATAATTTATCGAACAGAATGAAAACTTTCATTTATACAATTGTATGTCTCCATATCAACACATCTGTATGTAGCATATAGAGGTTTGTACACTGTAAATATTTGTATGTACTATAAACATCTGTATGATTCCTTGCACCAAAAATAGGTACACACTACAATCACTACACGTACTCGCAATATTTTCAGATATACTCAGCATGCCAGTGCGATAAACTTGTATTTGCGTCAATTAGGATAAAATGTAATCAAATAAACCTTTTTTTAAAATGAAGTTAAAGAATAAGACGATATTTTATAAAACTTCGAACAAAAGTCAAGACTATAAAAACATAACAGTTTTCAGTACACTTGCACAAGTTGGAAGGCTTGGACAGTCGCCCTGGGTTCCAGCTCTCGAGGGGCTCACTCAAGTACAGAATCGTAAAGTTACGTTTAAAACAATTTCCATTTGAAATTTAAAACAAACAAAAAATAATAAGAATTTAGATTACAATCTTATTTTACCCCTTTTCACGGAGGTATCGTTTGTATCGATACATAATATCAACTTTTTTACTCTTGATGTAAATGTCAAGTATGGACAAATGATAAAAATAGAACGTAATAATGTAAGAATAGACAAGTTATAAACAGATACAAAAAATGATTAAAGTAGGTAAGTAATTAATCAAAAATGTTAATAAAAACTATTATAAAACTTTGAATAAAAAAATTATATTAGAAATTTAAAAAAATATATATTTTTTATTATTAATAGTAATATAAAAATAAATTCAAGAGACAGCTATTAAAAAAAAATTGTTTATTTATTAAATTTAATTCACTACTATCGCTTTTTCTGTTTTTCTGTGGCCCTGGGGTTAATCGCCACGCTACTGAATAGCATAATACAACATCCGATATAAAAGGAAGGTGAAACTGTTTTTGAAACGAATCGTCGGCAATAACAATTGCTAATTAACACTTTGCGGTCATCAGTCCGCATATTATAATAATTATATAATTACCGTCTTATATGGCCTGGGTCCATAAGGGGAGGTGACCGTTAGTGATGCGCTCAGAGTTAGGCGTTAGGCGCTAGGGCACCCAAAGTAACAGGATAATGAACCTAATGTGTTGTATTGCTTGTTCGTGTTAGGAACACCTCGGTCGTTACTCGTTACTCGTTGCATGTTGTTATAATTGGAATAGTTCACAGACAGCAGACAGCAGACAGCAGACAGCAGACTGGGCTCAGACGGAGGGCGGAATTTAATGGCTCTACTGAAATCTGAAACTAACTAGTAAACACATAGTGAAAATGTGTTTACAAGGCAAATTTTAAAAATTTAAACAAATGATTCGAATATACTAAGGAATTAACCTCATTTATCGTGAAAGATATCTAATAAAAATGACAAATCTATTATCCAGAGCACCTTCTTCTTGGATATCTGTATCGAGTCACTAAACCATTAAAAAACAAAGTCTCTCAAATACTTATACACATCTATAAATAATTCCCAGCATTCTTGAGTTTAATTTCGTAGTTTGGAGTCCAATATATGAGATTCACAAAATAAGGGTCTCATCAGTTCAAAAAAGACTAACTCTGACATTATCCTATAGAACCGAATTGTCCACACTGCTTACCGTCCACGAGTATAAGAAACGCCTAGAACATTTCAAATTAGACACAATAAATGAACACCGGGACAAAATGACATCAAATTTCCTTTCAAATTTATAAATAACCACGTAGAATCTTCCCTCTTGGCCACAATTAAAATCAACAAAAATTAAAGTCTACTAAGAAACCCCGAAAATTTCTATATTCCTTTCCAAAGAACTAACTTAACCTTCTCCCAACCATGTGTCGACTATATAATATCCACTGCAGCCGCCAGCTCTTTTAAAATAGTATTTCTACCTGTCTATTCACTGCTCTTTATCAGAAAGCCCCATTTATTGTTTTGTTTTCACCTGTTCCGAACTTTATTTTCTCTTATTTTACGAATTGTTGTACACCGTTATTGGATGGTTGATATTTATTATTTGTAATTTTTATGTTAACCTTCTGTCTGTTGCGTACAATATAAATAAAATAAAGTTAATTGCAAAATTAGCAATATACGATAACGATTATGGGCCAATCATTGCTAAAGCTTCCTAATTTGGCCACTTAAGCCGATAATTGGAACTAGTTCCGACGCTGTAACCACTACCAGCTACTAGTGACAAATCCCATCTCTAAAATTTGTCGTTTACGTAAATAATTGCATTTAAAATTTACGTAAATTCGTAAATTGCCTACTTTTACCAGTGCGGATTTTGTTGATTCATCTAGCGATGAGGAATGTCGATGGTATTAATTAATAAAGGATGATTTTTCAATCTAAAGCAATCTAATAAGAGGAATTTCAAAGTTTCAATGTGAGAACATAGTTTATTATTATTATTATCAGTTTGTTTTCAACGGTTAGTTCGTCAAAATTTCATGAATTGATTCCACTAAAAGAAATACTATTTACAATTAGGTTCTTTGCATATGGAACAATGCTGATTGGTGTGTGGGATTTATTATTTTTATCAAAAATCAACTCTTAAATAAAACCCACGTAAAAAATAAACATCGCATTAACATGACTCATGGTTGTAATCAGTTCCAGCACTAGTACCTACATAGTACGAGTTCCTAGAAAGCCTAGTTCAACATTAGGAATGCATTAGCTAATGCCCACTATACTTCGGTGGCCATGTGGATGTAGATCGCTGTATGGGGGCTATATAATATCACTATAGCATAACATAACATAACATGTCTAAGAAATTATAATAGTAGTACGTACGAGTATATTGTAATGTACGTATAACACAATACCAAGTAGAGATCGTCCGCAAGTTCTAAGTATTTTTAGTTTTTATTATTGTGACAGCTGTTTCGACGTTCAAGGCCATTTTCAAACTGCCGGTAATCCACATTGTGACGACTTATTTATATGATTTTATTTACCCTAATATTCTAATTTGGACGGGTTTTTAAAAATAATTATTTATTATCGGTAAAACTGATTTAGTTACACGATAATTAAAATTTTCTATTCTGTGAGGTTTTTACATTTATAATGTGTTTCCCGCAGTTTGAAAACAGCATTGAACGCCGAAACAGCTGTCACAATAATAAAAACTAAAAATACTCGCAGAACTTAATAACAACATTATTCAATTTGATTTACATTCAATTTGAAAAAATAATTAAATGGAGTTGTACGAATTAAAGACAAAAACAATGAATACACCAGTGTTATGATAGATGAAATCCACCGGGCTGGAGAATTTATTTCGAGGGAGGCCTGTTTAAAGCTGAAAATTTAATTCCGGGATTTGAACTCACCCTCGCGTCGTAGACTTTCTTGAGGGCGTCGTATCGGATGGAGCCGAGGAAGATGACGCCCTGGACGGAGCCCCGCCGGTCCGAGGCGACCAGCTCCACGCAGACCATCTCTCCGTCGCGCACCAGGATGTCGCAGAACACCTCGTCGAAGTTGTCCACCATGAAGCAGATGTGCGGGTACGTCATCTCCTCGCCCTCGCCCTTCGTGTCCATCTTCCTGCGGCTGGGAGAGGCGTAGACCTACAGAGATGGCACACGAGTACAAACATCTTTAGTTTGAACGATACAAAACAAATTAAACAGACCTTCTACTAATTATTGAAAACAACCAACGAAACGAATTGATATCATTTCAAATGAAGCAACGGGTAAAATCAATAATTCGGGACTGTCCGGAATAAATCCGGATGCATTCTTTGAAAAATATGACTCCCGGAATAAGGCAATAAGGAGTGCATTTTTATCAAATACTACAAATCTCATATTTAACTGGGGCCCGATTCCGGTACTTTTTAAGAATTGTCCTTATTTTTAGGGTTAAAGAGATTTTTGCTTAACTGCGATTCGGATTACATGTCAATGACAATACATTTTTAAAGGAATTTGTAGTATAATTGTAACAGTATATTATTAAAAATTATAGGCGCTTCATACACACTTAACACATGTAGTTTATTATTACTTACTTTCCATTTGTAATTTATTATATTTTTTAGAATTTTAATCACTTTTATTTGACATTTTGGGCTTTTGGCATAGGTACTTTACAAACGTCGCAATTTCGTTAATTCGGGTATTTAATAGCATTATTATGTCACTTCGCGCGATCTTCCCATGAAAACAGCGCCACACGAGTAATCCGTTTATTAAATGATTCACTAATAACCTCTTCGGGCCCACGGTATCATATATTCGTATGATACTGAAGATCTATTTCATAAATATTATTTGCTGATGATGTTTATCAACCCAGACCCGAAGTATCAGACAAAGTAGGCATGTCAGTAAAACAGACGAGTATCGTATATGATACCGTGGGCCCGAAGAGGATAATGTTTAAAAGTCAATACTTACGATAATACTGAGTTTTTCTTTTGTTAAAATTACGCAAATATCGATGTTTTTTTAAGAATGTCATTCGAGATAACTGAAACTGCAGTCAAGCAAAAAGATTTTAAGCCTAAGAATAAAGATAATGCCTTATCCTCAAAAAGAACCGGAATCGAGTCCCTAACCCCGTATGCCAACCTTGTGGAACACTTTGATTTATGTAATTTATTTCAACCACAAATTAGAAGGACAGTGCCACGTGACAGGAAAACTTCAATCGTTGCCGAAGTATGGTGCAGCGTTCGAAATCCAGGAAAATCGTCACACTTATTATTATGTACATAAGAGAATTTATACGTCATATTTCCCGATTCACAGTACTAACCGAGGGGACTAACTTATCACAACAGGAAAAGGCACAATTAATTTCATATTACATCGGTGAACGTCTTTCAAAAACAAATCAGTAGAAATTGCGCGTTTGGTCGTGTCTGAATATTTATTGAAATAGCGCCGTTTGTGATTTTAAAGTGTTTTATTAAACCTCATATAATATAATAAGATGGTATCTTCCGAGGTACAGAAGAAAGTGGTCGTCATTTCTGTGTCACATGAAGTCGGGACAAAGCGTGAGTTTTCAAAACTTTCGAGTTGTAATTTAATTTTAAACAAATATTTTTATTTTTTTTTAAATTAAAACAAAATAACTTTGTATACATCACTTTATTAATATACAATATTCATCTTCAATTGTTAACTTCAGTATACATTGATACCTGAAGATGTGAGCATCGCTCACGAAACATGTAGTAATATTGTATATTAATAAAGTTATTTTGTTTTAATTAAAATACATAATGACATCACAAAGTGAAAACCTTCTAGAAGGAGAATTCTTCTTCGAGAAAAAAAAATATATTTATTACTAACATTACCGACCACGATATTAGCTGCCTTGCGTTTGTCTTTCTTGCTTTATCTTGATACAGTTAAAGTAATGATTATGTATATTTTTTTAAATAAGCCTCTGTCCACATCGAGTGCATCATCTAACAGTTTATTTATTTATTTGTAAGAAACAAACAGATTTTAATATAAATATATATACTCGTACAAAGGAAGTTTAACAAAAGGTAAACCAACAAAGTTTCGTGTCACTTGTCAATACAGATGTTTTTTTTATGAAGCTAACAAGATAAAGAAAAAACTAAATACGGAATAAGAAGGGGGGGGAGGAAGAGGAAGATAGGATCGGGACAGGAGATGCTCTCGATACATTTTATACTCGTGTATCAATTTGTGGTCGTACGC
Organism: Halesus radiatus; assembly: GCA_022606495.2. Lineage (NCBI taxonomy): Eukaryota > Metazoa > Arthropoda > Insecta > Trichoptera > Limnephilidae > Halesus > Halesus radiatus. Next base: position 118,952 of record JAHDVE020006034.1, on the reverse strand, counting down.
ATTACTTCGGTTGGATATTTTGAAAGAGTATATTGTATTGTAAAGAATGTCGATATTATGAATTTTTGCGTTATATACAAATACGGGGAATTTGAGAATTTATCTTAAGATTGGTCGTGCCTGCTGGCAAATAAAAAAACTCGTTTTGTCGGGTTGGTCTTGTACGGTATATGAATGTTTATAAAGTCAATGAGTTCCGGCGAGTCCAGGCCATTATTTATAATTTTAAATAACAAGATTTGATCAAACGTGATTTTTAGTTAGTGGACTAATCCCTTCAGGAACGTTTGGCAATTCGCATGTGCATATTACACTTATACTGTCAATGTCTAAAATGTACGTATAACCTACCATACATTATTTGTGATGGACTGTGAACTGCATACAAAGTAGTCACTTGTATATTGACAGAGATTTGTCTCCTTTTATTTGAGTTCAATCATTCAATAGTAAACACTGTTGACTGTTGACTGTTGAATAGATACCTATCTATTATAATATTTCAACAGAAGAAGGTGAGTCGCATAGTTTAAAGTCAGCGTCGAGTCACGCCATGGCCGTGTAATTAATTCCTCCAGCTTCTGAGAACGGGCAGAGGTTTACAATTTACACGAACTAGCGAATTCAAGCGACTCTAAGCGAACGGAAAATATTGATTATCCACTTGCAGACATTGTTTTTTAAAATAGAAATCATTTCTCAGTAAAGGCATTTAAGGTATCTGAAGATATTATTTATTTTATTCATTGTAGCGATTTTATTTACTGGCAGTTACTACCCGGTTTCGCCTGAATTTCAACACCATTTTTTTATTGAACTATAAAATAAAGAAGAACATAAAAAATGCGATGTGGGCCTTAAATTTCTAATAGAAAAAAAAATTATTTCGATCAAATGCAATGACAATGTACGAGTACCTACAATGTAGACAGTGGAAGAGAGACAGAGCGCTGTATTTTCGTTGACTATCTCGGGGCTAGAACCAAAAGTACTAATTCAGTGGCTACACCGGCTTCCATTTAAATCTACGCGGGAAGCATTTCTAGCGTGTATTCTTTATCTATGTATTGAACAACCAAAATTTTGCAGAAAACATTGTGGTGACTTGTCTTATTTTTGTAGATTTAAATTGATATCTCTACGCCCCATACATTGCTTACGATGAAAACTACGTTACGAGTTGAAATTGAGTGACAGAAAAATTCCTGACATAAAAACTGTGTAAGTTTGATGGCGTCACAGCTCACCGTTCGAGAGTTTTTACTGTTTCAGCACTCAGATTTGCCACTGATGTCTCATTTGCATTGGGAAAGGATTTGAAAATATAATCGTATACCCCTATAGCCTTACATAGTTTATAGTCGTAAACTAGATATGGTACAATTTTCCGGCAATCAATTTCCATAATATTTTACGTCGTCGTGGCGTCTAATGCACATAAAATATGTCGTATCGTGCGATAGGGTTACCACTTCCTAATTATAATTAGTATTAATTAGTCAATTAATTTGTCCGAGACTCGTCAAGACACGCCCTGGGGCTCGAAGGCGTCGCGATGCCGACGCGAGGGAAGTAATCACCATATAAAATATAACAAGCAAGCTACGCGGCCTATTTCTAAGCTAAACGCCCATGTCTATAGCTTCCTCCTCGTGACACTGACTATGTGACTATCTGTGCTATGAGTGTCAAGCCTGCGTGGTGTGTGACGACAACGTAGTACGCAACTACGTCATATCCGGTGTCGCGTTAGATCCCATTTTATACTATAGTGGTGAATGTAACAGAAAGAGAGGTTAAAACGGAACTCTCAGTGGCAGGGACTAAAGGTTCTAATCATCCTGTGGATTTCTATACCGATGGTGTTTCCTGTTTCCTCAGTTATTTCCGTGCTATATTTGAAGTAAGTTCACATTCGGGACATTTTATACGACAGCTGATCGGAGATTTCAATAATAATCTAAGCAACAGAAATCATAATTATTTTAAAAGCTCAAAGTAGCATGGTACGGCCCAACTTAATGTACTCGTACCTACTATCACAACGTAAAAACAAGGGTCACAACTGCTGATATGTGTTTGTGTACCACATATTTATATTATAATTATAACCCGTATGTACCTTCCTAGAATAGAAATACAAGAGAATATGCTTCACAAGTTACAAGCAAAATAGAATATTCATAAATGTCAGTATGTAAGTCATTAGTGTCATTGTCATTACGTAGGTAAAATGTCTGTATAATTATTTATTTATATGTTATTATTTACTTTAAAAAAGTCCATTGATAAAATCATGGATACATTTTATTATAATAATATTTATTATATATTTTTATTAACCTATCGATGGCTACATCTACATCCTGCTAATGAACGGTAGACAGATAAAATAACGTGAAGAGACCTGGTTCCACTGAAGTATTTTTGTTGTGACTGGTTCATTTACCTTTGAACCACTTTGAACCGCGGACTTTCGATTTCACTATTATTCTGAATTCAGCGAAATTTTGCAGTGAAGTGGGGAAATATAATAAAAAATAATATTTTGATAATTATAAAAGAATATTATTATATAGAGAGGGTTCGGACTGGTTATGTACTTTATAACGCATAAACATTTTTGTCCGCGGATAGCAATCTAGCAAAGAGAAAGTAAATATTCATATTACAGTATCTCGTGTATGGAAAACAACTTCTGTTTTTGCCACCATTGCCATTATTCCAGTACAGTATCAACAAAGTTTCAATCTCAGTTTGAAACCATTGTTTTTGACAGTGTTTTACGCGGGAAAATCTGACGCGATTCAACGAGGTCACTGTTTTTGTGCTGTCAAATATTCGTGTCGAAGTTTTTGAAAAACGAGCTTTCAGTTTGTACTACGAAGAGTGCAGGCGGACCGGGCTGACCTTGGTCGGGGATGAGGTGATTCTCTGTCGCGCTCGCTCTCACGTGGATATTTTCGCGAGACCCTTCGCCCGCCGGCCGAGCGAGCGAGACGAAAAATCTGTACTACGGCAGCTCCCCGAGAACGCGCGTACTTATGCGGGCCACGTTCTAAAAAGGAACAGATCATTCGGAACACTTGGAATGCGTGTGTAAAGTTTGAACGACTTGGAATGTGGATGTTTACTACGTAGTAGGGGCAAGTTGTTTTGTTGCCGTTCTTAAAATTCTCGACCACGCTAACAGAGGACTCTCGAAAGGAACATCTAGTTTTATTTATTTTATAAACTAGTTTTATATGAAGTAACAATTTTGGTTAAACACGACGTATTTTAATTTATGTTCTCGACGGTAATAATTTGCTATTACGATCAATATATCTCTTTTATAGGGGACTAATGGGTATTATTTTAGATCTTTTGGAATGTGGTTTCCCCGTGGGCATGCAATTTTTAAAACAAGTTTTGGCGCCTACCTACGTATGTGCCAGGATATATTTTTTTTTGTATTTAGGTAGATAGTTTGTAAACTAATGCGTAAATAAACGGTGTTATGCCATGGTGTTATAAAATCAATTAAAATAGGTAATAATTTTATCATTAGATTTAATAATGCTAGCGAACTGCCGATGCGGATAACACGGTGAAACAATGACGAAACACAGGTCGTTATTATAACGCGTAATGTAATTGCATATCATGTCATCGTTGAACCATACAATTCTAATTATGTATAATTAATCGCTGCTAATAACAAATTCAGTGTAACTACGATAATGGTATGTATACATACAATATATAAAGGGCAAAGCGTTTGAACATTTAAAAAATATTTTTTTAAAATTCGAATTTCTAAATTTGATTTTACGTAAGAATTTTTAAAAAATACTTTTCAGACTTTGAGTGAAAATGTATGAGTAAAGAATGATGCAATAGCTTATTATTGAGCTCCTTCAGTGAATCATGACCATGAATGAGTCGCCAGGCCCAAACACTATAGCAAGTACCAGTACGTCCAGTACCGAGTACTACCAGTACCAGTCGCCAGTCGCCTGATACGTAGAAATAACTCAGCGGGATGTTTCAGAAATGCAAACACCGATCTTGCTCATGATTACTCATGCGTTCAATTTTTATAGAATTATTCAATATTATTATTCCTATTTAAATGTCACGCGCCTTTCACTCATAAATGTGCGCAGATAACGTTAATTCTACTATTTGTAAAACCTTTATAAAAAAGAGCGAAAAAAAAACTTTTGTTTATTATCTTCTTCCTCTATTATACAAAGAAGAATGTCTCGTGTGGGCGGTGTTTATTTGTTTGTTTGTTTGTTTGTTTGTTTGTTTGTTTGTTTGTTTGTTTATTTGTTTGTTTGTTTGTTTGTTTGTTTGTTTGTTTATTTTGTATGCAGATCTACAGTTTTATTCTGAGCTTGATGAAATTTTGCACACTTGGCTTTCGAAACAAGAGGAAGGTGAGTGTCTACATGCGATTTCTAAAAACCACCCCCTTTCCCACCCCTTAAAGCAGAGTTTTGGTACTTCTCAATGAAATTTCGCATACTTGACGCTCAAAAAGAGGAAAACTTTGAGTAGGGGTAGGGGTGGGGTATCACAAACTCAATACTTTATTCCAAACCATTCAAACCTCGGGCAACGCCGGTTACTTCAGTTAGTAATCAATAAAAATACAATTGAATGTTGTAAAATATGTCATGTCACCAGGGTCGCCTTTAGGGGGGTTATGGGGGGAAAAATCATCGGGCCCTGGGTTTGCGAAGGGGCTCGGTGCCCGAGCAACGTAGTACCTAATATTAATAAAGCGCCTTTGAGATGATTTTTTCTCGAAAACGGCGCTACACAAATCATCCAATTCCTATCCATTATTGCTATTCAAGATTTAAAGAAAAACGGACGGATAACGGTCTGTAACCGAAATTTGGTAATTCGTTTATAAAATTGGCCCTTGTGACGCCTCGTTTCTTGTCTCGGTGCTAGGAAACGCTTCCGCCCGGCCTCGCGCCGCTCATCCCGAGTCCCGATTCTCATTGCACTGTCTGTTCATTTATGTTTATTTATTCATTGTATTTTAATAAACACCGTGTATATATATATATATATATATATATATATATATACCGTGTATATATATATCGATGTATGTATATATCGATCGCAACATTTCGATTTTCGGGCGACCGATTTTCATCAAATTTCATCTAAAACTTCCGACTTCGGACTCAATTTACTCGAAAACGAAAGATCAAATCAAATTATTTATACTACAAATTCACCAGGTTTCCGCTCGTACCGCTAGTTTCCGGACACCATGTATTTGTTGCGTACTTTTTTGAGCTATTTTTATGTTTAAATACTTATCATACTTTAATGGTTTTTACACTTACTTATATTATTTACTGATATTTTTCTTCCAATATTTGTAAATTATTATTTTTTTTTATTATAGTAAAACAACTTCACAATTTTTTTAGAGAAATAATTATTCTCGGGGCCTCCTGTGTGGGGCAGTACAGATTATAGAACCAGATATCTTTAGGCAAAAACTGTTTGGAACACATTGAATATAAAAAGAACTTTTATTTTATACCAAATATCCAAAACATAATACATTATTCTTTTGACTATTTTCAACGTAAAAACACTTTTGAAATACACCACATCAGAGCGCATAAACCATAGGTTCCCAAACTTTTTCCCCGTGGACCCCTTTGTCGTTCTTTTAATTTTCCGGACCCAGCCTGTCTGTCCAAAACTTAGATACAATACTGAACAAGCGGTATTTATTTACTGCGCGATTTGCTGCTGGTATGAAAATTTGTAAAAACTTGCACATGAAGATGCCTACGTGCGCAGTAGGCTTGTCGAGCGAAACTAACGACCGTACTACGGTGCTTTACTATGTGTGCAGTCTAAATGGACCACTTTGAGAACCTATGGTATAGACCATCTACCCAAGTACATTTGACGTTGTTTAGATATACCTATTATCTTAGTATGTTTTGGAATTCGGTGATAGTATTCGATAGTAGGTAAGTAGTATTGTGTTTTGGTAACCGGTGGAGATATTACATTACTATCTCCCTCACTCACGTAGGAATTTCTGCGATAGCAGCTTTTTAAATGGTGGGGAGATAGGAATTTTCAATTTAGAAAGAGGTTATAAAGTAATCAATAATGGACTCTGAATACAACCGTTCGTTGGCGATAAAGTGGTAGGTATGTAGTTAAACACACTCGTATGTAGTTAAACACACAGTGATGTCCGAAATACACAAAGCAAGTACGTAGGAGTGTTAACAGTACCATAATGTATACGAGTACGTCTACCAAGACTGGACCATGTTAAAATAGAAGGTTGCACAACAGCTGATCCGAGTTTCTACGCCAATAAGCAGGATTTACAATCTGCATCATAAGAATGAATTGTCTAATGGTGCCGGTATAACCTACCTAGATGTATTAATTGTTATTGTGTTTAATTCGTACAACTCCATTTATTTATTTTTTAATTTAAAGAAAATAAATTTAATAATGTAAATTGCTTAGCTAGGCCGGCCGGTTAGTACTTACCTAAAGTCATTAAATAAATAAATAAAAAATATATATATAATTGCGCAAATGCGTCCACAGCCCGCAACACTGTAAACAACCAAAGTGTAAAATAAAAAATAAAAATAAAAAACGTTAATATTTATTAAAGATTCTTACGCTTTTCAAGGTAATTTTATAGATATTTTCTAGTCCTAAAATTCATTTTATGAATACTTTCCAGTCCTAAAAATTGATACCAATAATTCAATAAATACCATCTCTTCTTGTGCCACCAATCATCTAATAAATGTAACATCAATAGAAAGGGAGAAACAAATAACCATGTAAAACTATCATCTCTATAATTAAATTTTTCTAAAACTGTGTTCATCTGAAGCGACCTGCCAGGTAAGTATGTTTTTCTGTATCTGTCTGTACATAATTAGTTAAGAAATATTTGTACAGCGCCCTGAGGGATTTCTCACAAAAACGGCGCTATACAAGTCATCCAACTATTATTATTATTATTAAGTTCTGTAAGCATTTTAGTTCGGCGTGATTCAAATCCATTTTCACGACTTGTATGATTTATTCACCGATTTACTCAGAAAATAATTGTGATAGTTGAAATTCTCTATTTTATCAGGTACTTACAGTTGAAATCTGTTTTCCCCGCTTTTAAAGATGGCAGGTTTTCCTTAGTTGTTTGATAATGACGTTAATGCTGTTAAGGTAATTAATTTAAATGTATGTGGTAAATCGGTGAATTATTTTACAGAATTACGTTGTTTTGATTTTATGAAAATACTGACGAGTGGTTAATAGATGATTTTTCTTATTTTTTTAGTGACGTTACATTAGGGTCATTAGTTTGTTTGTTTATCTCTAGATACACTTTGAAAATGGCTTCGAACGCCGAAATAGCTGTCACAATAATAGAGACTAAAATACTTGCAGAACTTTATAGTAACATTATTAAATTTATTTTCTTTAAATTAAAAAAAAAAACACTAGGCAAGTAAATAGCATACAAATTATACATAGTCACAACATAACGAAAACAATATTTATTCTGTCGAACACCACAAAACATAGTTTTGCTCCAAATTGTTCATGATCGGAAAACCTATGGTGATGGAGTAGGCGTGCAGCTAATAAGAACCACAATATAAAGATGTTGAAGCGATATTGACTACTAGAAATTCTCACTATGAACAAAAATATTTCAAGTGTATTTGGCGACCACACGCCAGGGAAAAAGGAGGCCCATTCAATATTTAAAGGTGGGAAGTTGCGAGATAATTGTGCATCTAATCTCTACCTACTAATGCTGCTGCATACACGCCATGGTCGAAAATAACAATTAAACGCGAAAGGAGTTATTTAATGATGTGCTTAATATTCTGACCTCAGACCTATTTTAGTTAATTTCTGTAATAAAGCTTACAGAAGTGTGTTTACAATGAGGAACCAAAGTAACATTATTATACAATATACTATTTTACTATTATTTGACCTCCGCATAATGAATGACTTATGTTTATTATTATTGTACGAGTATATACTCGCATAAAACATAACAAGTGAAGCGGAAATTGCGATGCACATTGCACATACTTACTATTGTAAATAAAAACACCAACATCATTAGATTAAAGCATTTAGATTTAACCCAAAGTCCGATTTTAAGAATGTTCCCTGTAATCTCTACCCTTCTACCTATCGCTCTACTACCACCTCTCTGATATACTGTATCTTCCCTCCCCCTTTCACTATCTTTATCATAATATATATCTGTATTTTAATTAAGTTTATACGATTACGGTTTCCTGAGGAAGGTTGAGATCAACCGAAACCGGTCGACAAATGTAACGTTAATATTTTGATACGAACTTTGATATGGGACATACACACCACCGGGCGTTACTCCTTTCTCGGGTGCCGGATTCTTTAAGGAATCTTCCCAAACTTCTCGCTGTCCTCAAGCGACCGAAATAAACACTTTTCCCAATGTTTTGTAGATATGAACATTTTCTGCGCCCTAAACTTCTCCGACCTTTCACTCCTCCTTCCATGACCACTTGTTGCTCCACACTCTGTTTTCCGTAGCATGTTGTGTCTGAGAGTATTTTCTTTTCTTTATACTTTTCTAAAAGTTTAGCCGCGCATTCACATTAGTCATCGAGTTCGATATCTACGTCGAATTTAATTGATTCTTTTGGTACTAGGTGGGCGGGTGGTAGGTGCCCGCAGGAGCACTCGCAATATTAAATAGCGTTTATATTTGTCACCAACAAAGTTAGCTTGCTACGATGGCTTTATTGAGTTTCTCAACACGCTCTTCATATAACAGTGTCAGTTGCTAGCATCGATTCACGGCGGCAATGTCCCGATATTTGACAACCTGCAGTAGTATGTTGTATGGATGTTTCAATAAACACTCAAATTAATAATACATAATAGTTAGTATACTTTTCGTGTCAATGGCTGGCGATTGTTTAATTGCTGGATTCTGTGTTCTATCTCGCATTCATCCATTGTTGGTTACCCAGTTACCAGTTATCCAGTCATCGTGGAATGTGGAGTCAATGCATCGCGTTATATGTATGTAAAGGTTTACCCGCAAAGCAAAAAGGCGATTATTCGAAGTGAGCTATGAATTCATCATTATTTAATCCATAAACTAACTAAAAATGATTAAATGAATATTTGAGATTTTTAATTGATACCGCACAAGTCTCACCTTTGAGGAATTAGTGCAAGGTGGGAGGTAAAATGAATTAATTTGGATGAGTTTGATGGTAGATTCTAAATCAAACATGATTTTTGCTAAAAATGTCTAAATAAAATAAGTATACCACATTCTTCATCTAATATACCTACTATAATGTTGTCTGAACTGATTACTGAAGACTGCTGGCAGGATTATAATTCTGTTTTCATAAAAGCGCCGGTTGACTGACTTTTGCATAACACCCCGTCCAATAATAATAATCGTAGTTGGTTTGGCTTTGGCGCCGAGAATGCTGCGTCTCTGTCTACTCGATGGACTGCTGACAGTGCTGATTGCGTACCTACTCTAGTCAAATACAGATAGAGAATATAGTACTGGTAGTAGCGCTAGTTCCTAGAAAGACGCGCTAGATGGCAGCGCAAGCGGCCCGCATCGCGTCTGCGCGGAGCTCGAGGCTCCCAGTGACGTCACAAACTACTACTTGCTATTGTATATTGTATTCTCATTCGTCCAATCCCGGTCCAATCAATCGCAGTAGTCCCCAGTCCCCAGTCGCGCAGTCAGTCCTGATCCGACGACAAACGCCAGTTGCCGCTCCGCGATCAAAAACAATATATTTCGGCGCTTTCCCAACGATTTATTATTATACAAAAAGTTTTTATTTACAAAATGTGGTGACGCGCGCGCGAAACGTTAAAATATGACAGTTAGTTGTGTGTTGACGATCGCAATCATGAGTAAAAGGTGTCCCGTGTGATAAATAGAAATTGAGCAAAAAAAGGTAGGTGAATCCACGAATAACTAGTGGACCGTTTGTTATGGTATTGTTTTGATCGATTGGGGGTCCTTTCACCTCTGTGGCGGTTCTGTTCCCCGGCCGGGGAAAGGTTGTCTCGGTTGACATTTCCGGGCGGAAAATAACATTTGGGTCGTCCGTATTTTCACGTTTGTGAAATGTTTGCAAATATAGCCGCTAGTTCGTTGCTCTGACACCTGCATAACTTATTTCCAGGTAAAATAAATATATTGAAAGAGGAAGTAATTAATACGGGACGGCTGTAACAAGTGGAAGTGATGACAATAAACCGTTATTCGCACTGAGAACGTTTTGTTGTGTTTCCTACACGAAACCTTATTTAGTGACAGGTGCTAAATGTGCGTCAATTGATAGTTTACTGCCGGGTACGTCATGTACATGTGCATGACGAACCATTGTTTCACTCTATTATAGGTGCTCGTGCCAAATACGCACAAACTGCTGATTTTATTGGTAGAACAATGCCAACATATTTTACAAAAAACTAATTAAAATGATTACAAAAAATTAAATCGGTAGGTATTGAATTATTACAAACTTTTGCATAAAAATTAGCAGAACTTCGGAGATAAACTATTTTTAGCAATGTTTGAACACCTGCATCTTTAATTCCACTTGTGAGCACAATGTCCAAATAAATGGGTCTGGTGTCAGATAACTTACTTTTTAATAATGCAACAGTTTGTGTACCTTTTCCCATCTCCTTTGTAAACTGTAAACAAAACCCGCAAACTACAAACCTAACAAAACTATCCCTTAATTGTACAACATGAAAATGTTCACATTATAAAATCATACCCAGTTCAATGGTTCAACATGAAATACAAAAATTAAATAGTTTAATAACAAAACATTATTCTATATAAACCGGATTATCTAAATTTGTGATTTGTTAATAATTTTTTTGATAGATGTTTACATTTTTTTTTTTGTCTATTCCAGGAACATTTGGAGCGGCGAGTGGGTGGATGACTGTGTCTAGTGGGAGCGCCCCCCCGGCCCCCGCGGCGTCGCATGTGGCGGAGCCCCTGCTGCAGTCCGTGCGCACCTTCCTGTCGGAACCCCACAAGTTGCTGGTGCACTCCCCCCAACCCTCGCAGCCCCCGCAAGACACCCAGCACCTGGGAGATGTGACTATCGCCCCTGACACCACATACCTAGAAAACCACAACTCAGTCCTCAAGAGAAATGACCTGAACAACAACTCCAAAAACAAGTTCTTGGAGCGCAAGAACCCTGAGGAGCGGCGAGAGTCATCTGGCACGGGAGCAGTGGATGTGAGCGGCATGCCCAGCCAAGCTGAGCGCATGCAGCGCCAGCCCCTCCTGGCACGCTGCATCAAGCGAGACACCTGCCTCAATGTCAGCCCTCCCGACGAGTCCGACCCCGACCCCGAGGATGGCCCCGTGCCTCCACACCCTGGGCAGGGTGGGCTGCCCAATGGAGACTTCCAGATTGAGATCCCTCCCGTGGGCAGGGAGGAACGCTTCCCCAAAGAGATATGGAAAACTGTTATATCTTTTTTCTTCTTGTTTTGCTGCGTCACCATCAACATGCTGTCGCTTGCCATGACGCACGAGCGAGTGCCCGATCGGGCCACCTACGGCCCTCTCCCTGATATATTCTTAGACAACGTGGCTCCCATTGAGTGGGCGCTCTCCGCGTCTGAGATCTTGATCATGCTCTCTACAGCCACGTCAGCCGCCGTGGTCGTGTTCCACAAACACCGCTTCATAGTGGCCCGCCGGATATTCCTTCTGGTAGGCCTGTTGTACCTGTATCGCTCTGTGACCATGTACGTGACCGTTCTGCCCGTGTCCAGCACCACATACTACTGCAGCCCTAAATCCAATCACACCACGCCGCTGCTCATATTCGAGAGGATGGTGTACTTGTTCTCGGGCTTCGGCCTGTCCATCAACGGGAAGCATATATACTGCGGAGACTCCATCTACAGTGGGCACACCATGATTCTAGTGTTAAGTTATCTGATAATAGCCGAGTACAGTCCGCGACGAGGGCTGGCGCTTCATTGGGCGGCGGGCGCAGCGGCGGCGGCGGGTGTGCTGCTGATTCTGCTAGCGCACGCGCACTTTGTGGTGGACGTGATAATAGCATACTACATCACCACGAGACTGTTTTGGACTTATCACACGCTGGCGGCTCGCCCGCTTCGGCACGGTACCCCCGGCATGATATCTCGCGAGTGGTGGTTCTTCTTCTTTAGTTATTTGGAAAAGAACGTGAGGGGTCCGGTCCCCAGACAATACAACTGGCCGCTGCCATGGCCCAAAGCCAAACTGTTCAGCCGCCTCAGCTAGTGCCAGTGCCCGTGCCGCTGCCGTGAGCATCTTGCTGGCTCTAAGGAGCCCATGTTTAAGTGTCGTGTTTAAGCTACAAATGTGATAGTGAGCTTCCATAGAGAGGCTCCCGGATAGAACAATAAAAACAAGCTCTCGTAGAATCAGTGTGGCGGAGTCTGGGACGGGGATATACAGATAGTGAACCTACCTTCTGGGAGTGTCTCTTGAGGACCTGCAGTTCCTTGGGGCTAGTCCGTGTGCAGATGGCCAGAGTGAGAGTGTAGTCGAACTGATGGATGATCAAGTTGAGGTAGACCGTCTCCTCCCAGTCGATGTCCGGGTCTCCGATAGGCAGCTTTTTGGAATCCTTCCTAAACACGTCCACGGATGTCTGCAAGAATATAATGGCCCGAATGTAGCAAGGTTTTGTACTATTTTAATGTGTGTATGTGATAAATGTTACATGATTTATTGCAGCAATTAATGGCTGTGAAGACTCGCTTGCCTGGTGTTTTGGGTTAGATGATTATTTTGAATGGAAACAATTAGGAGATGTAAAAAGAGATAAATACCCAGATCATATCAATTTTGCTATGAAAAAGTTTTACTATTAGAATGTTAGTGAATAGTTGTTTAGAAAGAGAGGGACCTGTTGTGATTGAATTACTTAGTTTGCTAAATGGTGTAGTACGAGTGTGCGGCTTCTTACTGTTTTGCCGTGGTTACTGTCAGCAAATGCAGCTAGCAGCTCGTGTAGTGCAATATATTCAACTCAAGGTGTTACTCTTCACTTATTACTCCTTCTCCAAATGATATTTATAAAAACAAACGATAGTCCTTATTAATATATATTTTTATAAGTATAAAAGAATATTTATATATTTGGAACTCTTCTATATGATCCATGTACAATATTTATATGATGGGTATACAAGAATAGGTGTCGTGTTAGCGCTTTAGTGTTACCTCATACTTGGGCAGGTACCGGGATGAGCCCTTGACGTGCTTCTTCCTCACGAAGAACAGCAGATCGTCACAGTCGATGGCTTGTTCATCTTGGAACAGGAAATGCCGCACAAATAAGTCTGTCCAGTAGGTCGTTCCTTGCAGCACCACGAATCCCGAATCTAAAAGTTCATTAACTTTACATGTCTCCTTAATTTGTAAGTGTACATTTCCCTCGCTATATAGTTTTTTTCTATTTGGTCCAGTCTGACGATGCCCGTAGCAGGGTGATACTGGTCCACTCAAAAATAAACAAGGGGAAAAAAGTTATGTAGTGATTTTAACCATGTTACAATGTATTTACTACGGAATTCCGTCAAGATTCAACAAAAATAGAAATATTTAATACTATTTATCTTTTTATAAATTTTACAATAGTATTTTTTCACCTCTGAAATGTTCAAGTCTACGGTTTATGGATGTACCAAATTCATGTAATAGGGTAATTAATCCATTAACCTTACTCAGTTCTGAATGCGATAGCTGAACAAGTGTATTCTAACTTAAAGAAAAGTGCCTTTACTGATATTACTTGTGTAACATTTCCAAGACTAATACTAATCACCCCAATGTATAGTATAGGGAGGAATGTCTGGCTTTATACTGCCTTAGCAACGAACCCTTATTTCTATGTGTAGCAAAATTCCTAATTAAAAGAGAAATTATATTAATATTCTAAAAGTTGATTGTTGAAAGTGTCTGATTTTAACTTGTGCGAATCTCTAGGAATCTCCCATATTTTTATTTGTATTACAAATATGCTGTACTGTAACTACATAATCATCGATAGAATTCTTTGCTTTTGTAATGTGTTTATTGTATAAGTATTTAATGTTGTAATAAAATATTTTAAATCACTTCATAATAATACTCTGTGTTGATTTTTATCATTTTACACTGAGCCATATTGTTTTTCGTATTATTTTTTAAATTGAAGCAGAATAATTTTTTATACTCGTTGATCAGCATATACATATTTATTATATTTTCTGTACTTTTTAATGTTAAATATAAATCAAGTTGTTATCAAAACTTCTACAATAATTTATTCCTCTACATTACTGTGCAATAATGACTTGCATAATGCTATGTGTATTTATACATTCCCCGATGTTTTGAACAAATTTCAAACAATTTTTCCTTTCTTTTTTGTTTTAGTTTGATTGTTTTTTTATGTAAATAAATGTGTTGAAAATAATTAAATCAGTGCAGTCTTTACTCCCCGACCTTTCCAACTGTAATGCGATGAAAGCTCAGTGCCGGTCCTCCGACTCGGCTGGCCGTCAGACAGGTAAGGAAGAGATAAGGACTTGTATCACCATGCAAACAAAACACCCTAAAGGCTAAACATTACTCAGGAGCACATTTTCATTTCAACCAATGCGCTGATAGCTTGAATCGTACTTTTCCTCCGTTCATTGATAATGAAAAAGCAGTATAACAAACACCACCTCACATCTTTATATTTTAATATCTCATTATCGAAATGTGTGGCATATAAATTTTATAAATTATTTCATATAAAACATATTTTTAAATCTAAGCAAAATATAATGACAAAAGAAAATGCCGTTTCGCACACCGAATAAATTTTGCAAGGTTTATGGAGTTCAAAATGTTCCTCATGACTACCATAGATTATTCTATCTTCCTGCCTGTAGGACCAATCTGACAATGGTTCTCCCGGTAAGAAGTATATTGCTCCAGAGCTAAAGCTCTACCGATATCGACATATTTTACATCGGTGAGGAGACATTCAAAAGGTAAATCCTATTGATTCTTGAAAGAATCTCCTCATTGACACGATTTTACCACTGCGTGATTATTTTTTGAATTTTTCTTTTTATCTGTATCTTAAATATTTATAAATCTTTTTCCTTGCAAATATTAAGTACACATAATTTCTTATATGTATGTATTTTATCAATTTGTAATGTATAAGAAATTTAATAAAAATTAGTACATAATTTTCATAATTATTTAAAGACTTTAGAATGGAGTAGAATACACTACTTTATGATTGGTTAAAATTTCTTCATTTGTGGTGGAATGGATTTTGCAGAATTTGCCCATTTGTCTTCAAAGATTTAATTACGAAATGATGGTGCGAAATAATCAATAATTTATTCCACTATAAACAATGTTTCGAAAATCTGGTATAAGAAGTATCGCGTAGATTACGTATAATCACTTTTATCAGAAATTTGACTACTCGCAAGATTGCGTGTAAAAAAATTATATAAATAAACAATTATCTTCGAGGTGAATTATTTAGCAAATACATAATAATACTATGTTTTGGTGATTGTATTTTTTAAATATGTAAAGACAGATCACAGTACTATTCAAGTGTCAGGTATTAATAGATGGCATGGCGCTACCCGCTACATTCACCGATCAGACTGAGTAACTGCTAAATATGTATAGACAGATCACAGTACTATTCAAGTGTCAGGTATTAATAGGTGGCATGGCGCTACCCGCTACTTTCACCGATCAGACTGAGTAACTGCTAAATATGTATAGACAGATCACAGTACTATTCAAGTGTCAGGTATTAATAGGTGGCATGGCGCTACCCGCTACTTTCACCGATCAGACTGAGTAACTGCTAAATATGTATAGACAGATCACAGTACTATTCAAGTGTCAGGTATTAATAGGTGGCATGGCGCTACCCGCTACTTTCACCGATCAGACTGAGTAACTGCTAAATATGTATAGACAGATCACAGTACTATTCAAGTGTCAGGTATTAATAGGTGGCATGGCGCTACCCGCTACTTTTACCGATCAGACTGAGTAACTGCTAAATATGTATAGACAGATCACAGTACTATTCTAGTGTCAGGTATTAATAGGTGGCATGGCGCTACCGCTACTTTCACCGATCAGACTGAGTAACTGCTATAATAGACAGATCACAGTACTATTCAGTATTAATAGATGGCATGGCGCTACCGCTACTTTCACCGATCAGACTGAGTAATTGCTAAATATGTATAGATCACAGTATTCAAGTGTCAGGTATTAATAGGTTGCAGCTACCCGCTACTTTCACCGATCAGACTGAGTAACTGCTAAAAAGATGTATAGACAGATCACAGTACTATTCAAGTGTCAGGTAATTAATAGGTGGCATGGCGCTACCCGCTACTTTCACCGATCAGACTGAGTAACTGCTAAATATGTATAGACAGATCACAGTACTATTCAAGTGTCAGGTATTAATAGGTTGCATGGCGCTACCCGCTACTTTCACCGATCAGACTGAGTAACTGCTAAAGATGTATAGACAGATCACAGTACTATTCAAGTGTCAGGTATTAATTAATAGGTGGCATGGCGCTACCCGCTACTTTCACCGATCAGACTGAGTAACTGATAAATATGTATAGACAGATCACAGTACTATTCAAGTGTCAGGTATTAATAGGTGGCATGGCGCTACCCGCTACTTTCACCGATCAGACTGAGTAACTGCTAAATATGTATAGACAGATCACAGTACTATTCAAGTGTCAGGTATTAATAGGTGGCATGGCGCTACCCGCTACTTTCACCGATCAGACTGAGTAACCGCTAAATATGTATAGACAGATCACAGTACTATTCAAGTGTCAGGTATTAATAGGTGGCATGGCACTACCCGCTACTTTCACCGATCAGACTGAGTAACTGCTAAATATGTTTGACAGATCACAGTACTATTCAAGTGTCAGGTATTAATAGGTGGCATGGCGCTACCCGCTACTTTCACCGATCAGACTGAGTAACTGCTAAATATGTATAGACAGATCACAGTACTATTCAAGTGTCAGGTATTAATAGGTGGCATGGCGCTACCCGCTACTTTCACCGATCAGACTGAGTAACCGCTAAATATGTATAGACAGATCACAGTACTATTCAAGTGTCAGGTAATTTTCCACCACCAAAACTGTTGGTGTAATATAATTGAGTAAGTCTGCAAAGGACAATTTTTTACAAAACTTAACAGTTGTGATTTGTAAAAAGGGTCATAATAATAAATAAAACTTACCATAAGTAAGATATGGTTTTATATATGATTTGATGATAATCAAAACATATTATTGCCAGGAATTAAATAATTGCTACTTAATATATGACAACAGTGAATATTTGATAACTGATATGGAAACTCATGGTATGTACGATATGTACACACTAATTAATGCTCAAAGTCAACTACCTACATCATAATGTATTTTTGTAAATCACATTATACTGATTATAAAGTTTTGTAAATTATCATGTCATTGATAATAAAGTGGAATCGTCATTCATTTAATTTTTCTAATACAGCTAGAGTATGCCAGTCAGAGGTTTTGAAGGTCTTGAAACAGAGCCCAACAGGAGCCTTCTTGATTGGAACTAAGGGTGTGAACTTTGGTGTACTGCGCAGCTTTTCCAAAGTTATTTGGAAATCCAGAACGGTGATTGGTGAGTTTTTCCGGTTGACCCCGTCTCCTACCAAAATTGATTTCCGCACATCGCCTATCAGGCGCATTCTCTTGTTTGCCAAGCTCTACATTTTACTCATGGGTTTGGAGTCGAATGATGAAGATATTAATGAGTTGGTGGAAGGTGAGTTTGTGTATTTGGGAAGTATGTTTACGAGAGATGGAAAGACTGATAGGGATATTGAAAGAAGGGTGAATACAGGAAACTCCATTAACGGAGGACTGAACGCGGTTGGCGCAAACAAAAAGTTGTCCAAAGAAGCGAAGCTAGCAGTCCACAATGGAGTGCTGATACCAACTTGATGTATGGCAGTGAGGCATGGAACTGGCAGAGGAAGGATGAAAGTAGACTGAATGCTGTAGAAATGAGATCTCTGAGACGAATGTGTGGTAAAACCATGTATGATTGAGTGAAAAATGTTGAGATTCGTAAAGAATGCAAGGCTGATGTAAGCGTAGTGAGCAAGATTAAGAAAGGGACGCTTAGATGGTTTGGGCATGTAGAGCGAATGAGCGAAGAAAGGAGTGTAAGGAGAATATATGACGCGAATGTGAATGGAAGAAGAAGCCGGGGACGCCCGAGGAAGACATGGCACGATCAAGTGAATCAAATACTCGAGTCGGGCCATGTCAGAAGTCGGAATAACAGAAGAGAATGTATGAGGCGTTGTATGAATGTGAATGAAGCAAGAAGTGTATGCCAAGATCGAGTTGTTTGGCGGTCCGTCCTCTCTGCCTACCCCCGCGGAGAAACGGCGTGATGGTTAGTTAGTTAGTTAGTTAGTGGAAGACCAGAAATTAGAGTGATAAGTGAAAATACATCTAAGATTTGGATGAAACTTCACAAAATATGATGATGTTATTATTATTCTATAATGGTGACTATATTCTCATGGGAAAGCAAGACCAGTGTAATCCCTACCGGAGGCGGTTCCTTGGTACGTGCATATGTTCATTGCACTGCTTCACATAACTTACAACAATATCGTTCCCCAGTCAGATATACGAAAGTACGCTCAGATTCCACAAGTTCATTTGAGCTATCCTGTAGTACCAGATTAGCTCAAATGCACGCGAGCTAAATGTGCAAATTTCGGTGTGCACAAAAAATTTATGTTCCCCATACTATGAGGATAGCTCGGTTGGCCGAAACGGTGACATGAGCGAGACAGATTACGCTCATAATAATTATAATAAATGGATTATTTCTATAGCGCCGTTTTCGTGAGAAAATCACCTCAAAGACGCTTAAAGCTGCAAATCATGCGTTTGTTTTTTACAATAACTCCCTCCCAAAATAATTTCCCTCAAGGCTTACATCATCTTTAGGGATGTTGTGTGGAGGGTCTTTTAGAGAATAGGAAGGAGTGATCCTGGGTCTTGAAGGCTGGCAGATCATTAAGGTTACCCAAGCATATCAATGGAGGGATTGTTGGGAAGATTGCTACCATTAAAGGAGACTAGATTGTCATTTCGATTCCTTTTAGACGTAATCAGACATGATTGGGTCTTTAAAACATTAAATTCGACGAGTTTATTCTTACCTCAAGATCCTCTCGAGGTAACCGTCCATTCTCTGCTTCAAAAGTTAGAGCAGTGAAGATATATAACTCAGCTCGTGCATTGCCGGCGCATGCGTGGAGTGCCGTGACGGTAAGCGTATTTTATACCATTTCAAACATGCGTTTACACAGCGTTTGGAATGGACTACTAGGTTACAATGTTAGTTCTACAACATTCAAATAGTGACATTTCTTCGTGCGCTATTGTAATTGTCTCAGCGAGTTTTGGAGCGAATTGAAAGACGAATTGGGTGTCTTTAACTCTCGAGATGATTTTGCAAACGTTGATGGGGCAATATAATTTTTTCTATTATTTTACGTAACTTAGTGTACAATATTTATGACATTGAAAATAATATGATCTCTTCTATACACCAGATTTTTACAATTGTGTCATTGGAGCATTTTCCCCGATGGAGGAGTGACAAATGGTTTTTCTCTACAAATGAATTTGATATACCTATATTACATAATATTAAGTAGGTACCTTTTTCTAAGTGAAATGCACTGCTGCCAATTTCAGCCACGGGCCGCCTCTGATCACTACATACATTTTGTTTCATATTTCCGTTTTTATTTATCAATCCAGCAGAATGTATTACTCGAAATGATTTAAATAAAATCAAGGTTGATGTCCTGTTGACATATGCTGATATATACTGACGAATACGCAGCGAGATTGAGGTGATTTTTGACAAAAAATGGTGCTATATATATATATTATCCCATTATTATTAGCGTGGGTGTCAGACCTGCTTTAGGAGTGCGGAATGGGATAGTTAATTATTCCCAGTCAACTCCGCCAAGATTAACTTGTTTTTAGTGGGATTAGTTTATTTTATTTTTTTGTATTTCTTGAGCATAAGCTATGTAACAATTTCTAGACATTTTGTTTGAAGAGTTTTAATCACTATTTACTTTTGTTACTTAATTTTATTACGGCGCTACCGGTTTCCACACATCCGTGTCATTCACTAGCATTCTTAAAACTAACTTAAATTAAACAAGTACAGAGATAATTACACATTATTAGGTGAGGGTAGTGGGAGTGGGATTCAATTATTAATACACATTTTAAATTGTGTGCCTTAGAAACTTTATAAATGAACAAAAAAATAATCTAAAATTAAGAGGAACGGCTGCGCTGCCTGTTTCATACATTACTTAATTTTGGATTTGAGGCCAAAATACCCATCCAAACTGAATTATATATTTTTTTAAGTAAAGGTTTAGTAAATATTAGTACGTATGACAAGTATTTTATTTATTTTTGTTTTAAATTATGAAGTATATGCCATGAAAAAAATCAATTTTCATAATTTTAGAGGCAACTTAGAAAATTATTTGCGGGTTTACAGTATTTAAAAAAATAAAAATATAAAAACAAATTTAAAAAAAAAAAACCCCTTTTTCGGGTAGACATTTTAAATTATGTAAGGCAAGTGTTCAAACATAAATTGGTCGTTTTTAATTTAATGTAAAGTCCACCATAATGCTTATTTTAACTTTTTTTTTTCAATTTATTTTATATTTCATTATATTTTCAAAGTAGACTTTCAAAACTTTTTTTTAAATCACCGTTAGCCTCCAAATAATTGTTAAAGGTGCCTCTAAAATCGCGACAAATCAATTCCTTTAATGGCATATATTTCATAATGTGAAACAAAAATACATAAATTACTTCTAATCCGTACTAGATATTTACTATACTTTTTGATAAAAAAAAGATCATTAGGTTTAGGTGAGTATTTTGACTTCAAATCCAAAATTAAGTTTTGTATGAAACAGGCCACGCAGCCGTTCCTCTTAATTTAGTAAACAAAATAATAGCACCCTGTAAATCACCTTACTTTGTTAACCATATTTCCTAGTTATTGACTCCCACCGCCCACCCCCCTCCAAATCACCACTCCCACTACCCTCACCTAATAATGTATAATTATTTCCTTACTGGTTTAATTTAAGTTAGTTTTAAGAACGCTTGTGAATGACACGAATGTGTTGGAACTGGTAGTGTAGTAATAAAAAAGGGTTAGTTTATGTTTCAAGTTTATTTTTATCCAAGTTTACAAATTTAGAATGTTACAAGTAAAGAGGAGTGGTCACCTACGTAGAGTCATTTAGCAGATTATTAGATAACTCCAACAGTAATTACAAGTTTTAATTTCTTCTTAAATTTTATAAAACTCTTAATTGTAAATAATGTACGTAAATTATGAGAAATTAATCCTTTTTAGTGTCAGCTGGAACAGTTTTTTTTTAATTTGTTGCTTGCGATGAGCCTAAAACAGTTCAAAACCATAGCTCGTCACTTCTCGTATTGATTGAACAGGAATGCAATCCATCATCCGCGCTGCCCTTTTTTATGAAAACTGTTAAATATATAGTTATATAACATTCAAACCAGAGCGTATGTCTATGTATAATGTTAAATAATGATGATCCTAGCACGCAGGGACTAATCAATAAAAAACCTAAAAAAAAACAAATTTGCCGTCCGCTTTACATCTACATCTGTATCTATAATATGAGGCATGTTCAAAAAGTAAGTGTACTAGATTTTTTATTTTTTTAGAAAAAGTATATTTGAAAAAAAAATTACAGGATGTTGATATACTTGTTGACTATTTTTCCACATAATCGCCATCCCGTTCAATGCATGTGGTGAGTCGGGGCACAAGCTTCTTTATGCCCTCCTCGAAGAACTCTCCCGCCTGCTCCTTCTCCCACTTCAGAACCTCTTTTTGCACCTGCTCGTCAGCACCAAGAGCGCCTTGGTGGCTAAGGCTGTGTGAGGACGGGCATTGTCGTGCAACAAGCACACCCCCCTCGTCAGCATTCCCCACCTTTTGAGTTTTTTAGGGTCTCACAATATCATTGTGCATTGATGGTCTCCCCTTAAGGCAGAAATTCGACCAAAATGATGCCTTCTCGGTCCCAAAACACTGAGACCATGATTTTTCTGCCCGAAAATGTGGTTTTGAATTTATTGGCAGATGGAGAATTTGTGTGACGCCACTGTGACGACTGTCTTTTTGTCTCAGGTCAGGCTTGTAATGAACCACCCACGTTTCGTTTCCAGTCACAATAGAGCTCAGAAAATCCTCATCTTCTAATTCAAGTCGTTTAAGAAATTTTGGTAGGTGTCATTCCTTCCACGAGTAGGAAGCAGATCACAGCACGCGGCTCGCACTTGGTGGGATTTCTTACCGACATCTTTCACGCAAATGGACACTATAACGTGAGTTTACGTACTACCGTGCTCCTGCGATGCTCGCTCTGGTCAGGAGAACCCGCTCTACCACTCAGTGTTGCCAACTCTCATAAAACAAAAAACCGCAGTCCGTTATGGTCACAGTACACTTACTTTCTGAACCTGCCTCGTAGTACGCTCGGAATCGAAAACATATCTCAAGCGGTGCACAGTTGCAATCTGGGTGCCATATTACATCTTGGGGGGTGCGTTTTACTTCTCGCATAGCCAACATTAATTCAGATTTTGTATGAGAATAGAGGGAGACACACAGAACAGGCTGGACTGTGAAATAGGAGATTTCATCAAAATTTCTTTACAAAATTTACTTCATTTTGAGCAATGCACACTCATTTCTCAGTGATTTGCTATTAGTTGCCTATGTGTTCAGTTTTGGTGCGCTCTGGGTAACGGTTGGTCAGTAGATAGCTTACAATCGTTCGTAAAGTAAACATTACGGGTGGAATATTAATTTGATTTCACCAATACGTTTTAAGTGAATGTGTAAAATTAATGGATGTAATATTTTGTACCCTTCCAATGATTTTGATGGTAAGTGAACTTCGTTGAGTTATATCTACATAATGTCACAAAAAAACTAAAATCTCTATAGCCTTATTATAGTGAAGTGTGAAGTGAAACATCATTGGGGATGCTGTGTGTAGGATAGAAAGAATGAACCTGGGTCTTGAAGAGACCCATGTTGTAGGATGGAAGAAACACAGAGGCCGATAATACAGGCTGAAAGGCTGTGCTTACCCCCAAGAAAAACGAACCATTAAAAGATAATGGAGAACAACAAAAAACACAAACTTTTTGTTTAAATTTTTTTTTTTTTAATTTAATGTTAATCATTCTACGTCAATAAATTGTTTATCTTTGATGATTTCATTCCTTTTGGTTGGAACCTACCATTTGTTTGGATATAAATTTGATTTACTCAGTCTAATTTTTTTGCAGGATACATAACGCAAAGTCATGAATCCACATACTGTTTGCACTAAAACTGTGAAACAGTCAATGCTTTCACTGTATTTTTTACCCCACTAGTAATTTTTGTACCCGCTAGTATCGGAAATTACAAAATCCACACACAGCCTACCTTTGGACATCGGAGCAATGCTCGCCACTGCGTATTACAGAATTTAAGAACCCTGTTATGAATATATTTTCACCATCTATGCGATTTTCACACACCAAAGATCCTGGGATGAATTTGGTCTACGAAAAGAGGTACCTATCTACGATTTTTATTTATTGCACCCCTTGAAATAGAGGTCACCAGCCGACACTGCTTGCACGTTTCAAAAAAAAATAAAAACCAAGTAGCAGAGAGGAAGACATACAAGCATTATATGAGGGTGCACCACCTCGTATGTGGTAAGAACAAATCTTCTAGGAACTAGGAATGTTCTAGGTTACTTCGTACTACCTTTTCCACAAATAAAGCAGGTACTAATTGCTATCGCATTGGCCAACATAGAAATATAAGTCACGTGACAATTGATTCGGTTATATTTTTAATATTTTGTTGGTTATGTAATTTTTGTAAATAAATAAACAATCGATTGTCAAAACATGACAGCTGGTAGCAAAATCGATCTACGATATTACTGGCCAATGCTAACGCAGTAAATCAATCAGGCTGCCAACATAACAATGGACGCAGTGAATTTGAAAAGTCGTAAGATAATATTTAGATATTAAATAAATACAGAAAAATCTCACCGTCTTTTAATAACTGTCGCATTTCCTTCGTTCTCTGAAAATTGATTTCCTCCAACAACTGCTCCAGGGCGCTCGGGGCCTTCAACAGGGACGCCGAACTGAAAGCCATTTCAGTTTAGGGCCGTCAACAAAGTGTGATTAAATCAATAACAATTAACGCGACGAATGAATAACCCGGTGCATAATAAACTGGACACTTCGATCTCATACTTCAACTACGTTGTTTATATAATATCATTTAATCTTTGATTAAATTTTGAAATATCATTTTGACAGACCACTTGAATATTCGATCGTAGCAAGGTTAGAATGTTGAAACAAGAATGATAAATTGAAATAACCTATTTAGAAACATGTTCACCGAGCATTTGAAAGCCCTGAGTTGGTTTAGTGGTTAATTTGACAAGGAAAGGTGAATCAGTCTGGCTATAATATTTCCAACTACGCTCGAGCCGCACAACAATCGATTTTCATTTTTTGTCAAAGAGTTGCCCGTTTCCTCCGCCATTCGCGCTCGCGCGCTTTACCAGACAGCTGATTGCTTTTTGAAAATACCTATACTATTCACACAATAAAAATGAGTGTTGGATTGCATAGTCGATGCGATGGCCGGATTGGAAAAATGCACATATGAACTATAACTAAGTATATAAATTACCTTGTTTGATTTTTACATTTATTATTGCACTTTGATGCGCTTGAATGCGTCTACGTCAAACGACAGCAACGACACCAACACCTAAAAATCAAACGGCTTTCATTCGTTTCATTCCATCCCCCGGAACATTATCCAGAAAATATTTAAAAATAATAATATGTTAAATATACGCTAAGTACCTACAAACAGCATAATAAATAGTACTTACCTAAAAATGATAGGCGTTAAAAATCTATATTAGAGCGTCCGCATGGGTTTAGTTTTGTTCTACTCACCAACTCACCATAAGACTGTTGCTTTTAATAAGGGTATCTTAGCAGATGATATGCCGCAGTTTTATTTTAATTTTTATTTATTTACATATTTATTTTATTTTTATTTAATTTCATATCAATTTGTTTTATATATATTTTTTTTGTTATTTTTTTTCTATTTTATTATTATTATTATTTAATATGGCTAACCAACAGTTTTCAATAATTATAAAGTGTGTTAAATATATATAAAAACTGAACTAATAATAGTATCTTAATTATTTCATCATAATGTTGTATGGGTTGATATGACGGTGCGTCGGGCAGTTGGTATTATTCTAGGAATAACGCAAAAAGGGAGGAATAGAAATGCGATCTTAGGTAGTTACAAGTAATTTATTTTTATATACGTGGGATTAGTCTTAAAACTAGTGTAAATCTTAATTAGACATAATAAATTCAATAAAACTAGATACGCAATTACTTAATTCTACTGTTAAAGTCTTTGTACTTAAAATTAGAGGTTCACTGGCTTATGTTGTGGGAGGAATTATGATTAGAGTCAGGCACTTCCCTTTTTGGTGATGGATGTCCAGGGTCCAGTGGCTGCGTTGTATGTAGAGTCCTCGCGTTCGCACTACGTATTCGTGTACCTCCGGATCGGGAGTAGGTGCAACGCGGCGATAATCAGAGGCCTGGGCGGTCTCCGATGTTGATCTCCGAAGGGCGAAGATCAGTTACTTCCTTCTGGGATGGAAGCGTAGAATTCGTAGAGCGTAGAGGACCTGGGCGGCCTCTCCAAGGAGCGAGAATAGGAACCTTCCTGGGCGGAAGGTTTCACTTGGCTGTGTGTCCTGGGCGGACTACTGCAACCGACTCTCCGTCCTGGGCGGACTCTTGCTTCCTCGGTGGAAGACTGCACCTCACTCGTGCTTCCTTGGTGGAAGCTTTCACTCGACTCTCCGTCCTGGGCGGACTCTGGCAATCGACTGTCTCCTTGAGCCCAGTCCTTCTGTCTCCCGTCTACCTGTAGGTATTATCTTTTATTGACGTCCCATAAAATCACAAAGGAATTGCGGAATTTCCCAAAATAGCAGTTAAGATTATATTATTTTAGTTACGATTTTTCTAACAATAGGCTCGGCTAGCCTTTGTACTAAATTTATTTTATGGCCGGTCTAATCTGGGAATTCCTATTATTTAAAATGCACCTTTTAAAGCTAAATATTTCGGTGAATTCGGTCAATTATTTTAGGTGATTACAAAAGGCTATATCAGGGTCAAGAACGTCGCTTCTGTAAATATTGTTATTACCTGCCCAAATGAGCCCGTTCGTTTACTAGTTCCTTTTTTGTCACTTGCAAAGTTAAGTTTGTTATTCTCTACTAACCCATTACGAATATTTCTATTTCAATATCTATGACGTTTTATGTTGACGCTGAAATGAATCATGATACAAACATTAGCGAAAAAAACAGGAATCCCTCCGTGGATAAAAGATTAACAGATTTATGTATATATACGACGATGAACTGTTATTGTTATTACTATTATTATTGAGGTTGTACTAATAATAACAAGAACTGTCTGAATAATTACTTATATATTTGGCCTAGGGCTACCAAAAATCACTAAAGCATTTTATCGAACATCTTTCACAAGTAACATCAATGTAGATAGAGGTGACCGGATAAATCAACACACGTATAAATCGGCACACTTTTTAAAAGTGGCGTGAAGTAATTAAAAAAGTAACGAAATCAAAGAAGGAAAAAAAAAACTCACCTACCCTAATATTTTATTAAAATTTTTATTCGATTTTTAGTAATTTTTTAAAGCGAGATAAGGTTTACGGGTTAGTTTTTTTTCTTTCGTACTTTGATTTTATATCACTTTTAAAAAGTGTGCCGACTCATACATGTGTTGATTTATCATGGTACCATAGGTAAGTACCTATTCTTTATTTATAGAATATAATGACTGATTCGTACTTTCAAAAACTGTATAAAATCATACCAAATAATGTTATAAATAATAGAGGTGAATTTATGAGGCAAAAAAATTTCACCGGTGAAAATTTGGTCAAATCGTTTGTCATTTTATACGGACGGGCGATGTCGAGTCTTTTTTTCTGTGGTGGGCATATAAACCATAAACCTGCTAAAAATCTATTTGCTACAAAGGCGGGTGGAATACGTGTGGAAAACCCTATTGTTAGGAAAAGAAAATTTGGTAAGTGCCTACTAATAATTCTGTGCTATAATAGGTTAAGTAAAAAAATAAATGTATGGCAGGCGTTCCTCAAGGTTCCGTATCAGGTCCAGTTTTGTATATTATTTATTTATCATTTATTAAATACATTTCTAGACACATGCGCGGATGATACCTGTTTTGATGATTTCTAGCAGTGATTTGCAAACATGTATGGACCTTTTACAAAAAAATCACGTTGAACTTTTAAAATGGTCTCATGGCTCTGGATTAATTATAAATGCAAAAAAAAAACTAAATTGATTCGTATAAGATCCCCCAATGCACAAGTATATATTTAATCTGAAATAAATAATAATATATATACGCGTTAGAATGGTTACACGATGGTG
The DNA here is from genome assembly GCA_022606495.2 of Halesus radiatus. Lineage (NCBI taxonomy): Eukaryota > Metazoa > Arthropoda > Insecta > Trichoptera > Limnephilidae > Halesus > Halesus radiatus. The sequence goes on along the minus strand of JAHDVE020006034.1, from coordinate 91,050 downwards.
TTCCTGCACTGTGTGCACGTGAAGATGTTGCATTGGTTAAAGAATATGATTATTTAGGTGTTATTACTGATTGTTTTTTCAAGTGGGATTTAAAAATAAATAAGTTTGTGTACGAAACCGATACGATACAATACGCATGTACCACTCCAGCCAGGAGTACTCCTGTCCCGGTGCGACCGGTACACCAGGGGGCAATGTTTTGTTAGGACTTGGAACACGTGCTGTGTGGGTGGGAAGGAGGTTGGAGTTTAATCAACCGGCATACATGGCAATCCAATAAGCCAAAATTGGAATTTAGGATGGACAAGGAATACAGGAATTAATTGAGCTCTGGTTTTCAATTCACTCTTCCCTCTTCTTCTTGCTTACAGATTCTTATTCTTGCATCCTCTTGACTATTTTAGTGTCTTAAATCTTTTTGCTTTTCCTAGTCTCTTCGTGGTTTTCTCACTTCTTGCTTCTTCTTGGATATTTCTCGACTATTTTAATATCTTCTTGTACTCTCGTGCTTCCTCTTCTTGCATCTTCTTGTTTCCTCTTGCCTTGTCTTGCTTCATCGTGGCTTTTATTGGCTCTTGTGGACTCTTCCATTCTCTTTTGCCTATTCTAGTATCTTTTTTCCTTTCATTGCTCGTTCTCTGCTATTATTGCCTCTTTTTACTTCTTCTTGGCTCTTCTTCATAATTTGAAAGAAATATGCAAGTGAACACACAAATTCTGTATACGAACAAAGGACACTCCTCTGAAATATAATAGAACCACAAAGTTAAACTAAATGTAGGTAACATAATGAGATAAAACCGACTGAAATAAACAAACAATTAAGAAGATAAAAAAAGTAAAGTTCGTCAAGATTTATTCGTAAACAAATACGAAAGTATCAAATATAGCACCATCCGTGAGATCGACGAAACTTAAATTTCATTTTATTATTAAAAACTTTACATGACAATAATCGTTATTTATGTAATAAGTGTCTTCACCTACTCATTTTGTTTGCCGCTTTACAAAAATAACAATCGCATGGTAGCGCTAACACTTTAAATGAATGACATACCTAAACTTGAGATTATTATGAACTCCAAATATGACTCCGAGTTTAGTGATCTGAAACCCTTCCTTACCAACCATAGGCGTAAAGTCCTGTAAACTGAAACCGACATTTTTTTTAATGTGAATACCGCACAAGAGTCCCAACTGCTCCCGTCTGGAGCCAGTGAGACTGGCATCCCCAATTGGGGAATATTGTGAGGCTGAAGGTAGTGGGAAGGGGAAGGAGAAGGTTAAGAGGAAGGTGGGGAAATACCTGGCTATTCAGATCTGGTCACCAAACACGGCTAAAAGCTATTTCAAGCAATGTTTCAATTCTGAATGGTGGTCTTTCACCAGGGCGATACTGAGAGTATCTTCCACTCTAGAACGTGCACAAACATACTATATATTATTTTTAATTAATTAATTGTGAAACAACACAAATTAATTAAATAAAATTTACTTGCGCGCGCCAGGATTTTAACCCGCTACCTTCGGATTCGTAGTCGAGAACCTTACCCCTCGACCATGGAGGCCGTCAATAACAGGAATCTTTATAAAAATGACAAAAATACGGATGATTCTCCCATGACGACTGCTAAAAAAGTCAAGCAAGCATTACTCATTGCAAACAAATTATCTAGCAATATTGCATTGTGGTATCCCGTGCTATGTATAGTGGCCCAACACCACCGCTATCCCAGACCTCGATGGCTACATACTAACATAAACAAATCTTCAACGAAGAAACAAAGGGGAAATAGAAGGAGCCTTATCTTATTAGAGTATTTTCTTGGTGTGATCCTGTGAACTTTTTGTTTTATTTTGTAATTTTTTTTAGAGATAAGTAATTTAAAAAAAGTGCCTACCTAAAATTAATGCTTGCATTCCATTATAATATATGTTTTCTGAATTGGAGGGAGCAAACATATTTTTTGTACGTAGGCTATCGTTTATTTCGGTATTAGTTTAGAAAACAAATAGTATCTACCCCTAGTTTTCGGATGAAGATTATGAATTTTGACAATGAGGAACTCCAATCCATTTTTTTTTATTATCAATAATGACGTTCAAACTTAAATACCAGTATATTTCGTTATTTTCCGAAGTTTGTTTTCAAAGTTAAAACAATTTTAAAAGTTGCAATTTTTCAAAGTCTGTCAAAACCCTGCAAATCTGTGGCCGGTCGGTTTTGATCAGTTTTGAGGTTAGAATGTCAAATGTCAGAACAAGGATGAGCTTTACCGTATATAATTTTATATTCTATTCATAGTAAACCGTAACTAAACATATGTATTTAATTATATAATTGAAAATACACTTTGTATATACCACTTTACTTAAAATATATAAATATTTCTACATGTTTCGATAGCAATGCTATCATCTTCAAGAATAAATGAATAATATGTATTAATGTATTCATTTATTCCTGAAGATGATAGCATTGCTATCGAAACATGTAGAAATATTTATATATTTTAAGTAAAGTGGTATATACAAAGTGTATTTTCAATTATATAATTAATAATGATGCCACAAAGTTATCAATCATTTGAAGAAATTATATGTAATTAAATTATGTAACTTTAACTCAAAGAATAATAATAGTATTGGGCATTAATATTATCATAATATCCATATTGATAATTGGTTTCCTCATGAATACTCTAACTTATTTCACTAATAATAGTTTTTTTTATATTGAACAACAATTATGGAGGTTAAAGTCACCAAAATGAGGTTTAAATTTAGACAAAACTAAAAAAATACGTATTTAAAATACAAAACAAAAGCAAAAAAATAAAAATGTCCATACTAATACAAAAACAGAATGCGCACGTGACGTCAAATGTTCCAAATGCAATGGTATTAACATAACACGGTGTTTTGATGAGACGATTTTATATTCACTTTTAAATAACGTTATATAAATTCTACGTATAATGATATACAGGGTGTATCGGCACGTACCCGACAAACTTTAACCAGCGATTCCTGAGCATATTTGGAGTAAAAAATGTTATGGCCACTTTTCTGTCCGGTAACTTTTTTTTTCTATAAAAATTAAAAAATAAATAAAATCTCCACACTCCCTCACTGTCCACAGAATAGGGGTGAAATAAATGGCAACGCCGCACTACTGCTATCTCTTTCACGCATATCATCTATCTCAAGTCAAGTGTGTCGTTCCCGCTACCCGTCTAATGTCAGTGTTCAGTGTTGTTTTGGAAGTTCGCTTGTCGCAACCTTTACCTACTTTCGTTGTTGTTTTGTTATCTAAGTTTTGAAGTTTTTTTACTGTTGAAATATGCCTCTCAATTATTCACCTGCCGACCAAGCAGATATTGTGTTTGTTTATGGACTTTGCAATGGGAATTCACGAGCAGCCGTGAGAGAGTATCGGATGAGGTTTCCTGAAAGACCCGTCCCACACCATAGCACCTTCGTACAGGTTTGTAAATCATTTGTTTATTGAAACTATTTACATTCATTGATAATGCCAAAAAGCTGTTTTGAAATTTAATCATTGGGACATTAAAAACATAACAAGGGGCTACCAACTTTAAAAATGTAAATCGAACTTTAGGTGATTTGTAATCAATAGTCACGAAACGGCGTTCTAAAAAGTTTAATTTTAATATCTAATAAATGCATCATTCACTGCAATTGAATTCACTCCCTTTCTCACCATGTGATTATTTAAATGACTTACAATTCAATTTCATCCCTGTGAATCTAAGATATCAACCATTCCTAGTTAAGAAAAATATGAATTAAAACACTGTGTACTATTTAACTGTAAAAAAATGAAATAAATGAAGAGAAAACCTAAGTTTTCTAATATGTGCCTAAAATAAGTGTTATTTAAAAATAAAATGAGTGCAAAAGCCCGCGTTCATTTATTTGACATTTACTACTGAGCTGAATAATAAAAGTTGTTTTGTTTCAGATGTATCAACGACTGCGTGACAATGGCATCGGACGGATTGAAGGCGCCGGCGGAGGATACAATATTGTTCCTGTGGCAGTTGAGCAGAGAATCCTCAACTTGATCACCGAAGATCCCACGCTGTCCGTGCGTCGGATCGCTCTGATGATAGGACACAGGGAACACATGGCGGTGTGGAGAGTTTTGAAGAAGCACGGGCTCAAACCTTTCCACTACAGGCGCTGCCAAGGCCTCCTGGAGAATGATAACTTTTCCAGAGTCGTATACTGCAGAAGAATGCTGCATAATGTCATGAGGGATGCAGACTTCATGAAAAACATATTGTTTACCGATGAACCACAGTTTACTAAAACAGGAGTGCTCGAACGAGTGATGGGGGCCGCTGCAGAAATGAAAGTAAATCCTGTAAACTTAAATATTCAAAATATAACAAGACTGCACGCTTGCATTGAAAATAATGGCAGTCATTTCGAACAAATGCTCCAATAAAAAATATTACATAACCTACATGTCCGCATTTTCATTTATTATTTATTTGGTAAAATTCTCACAATGTCATTCATATCAATGCACGTGCGTGAAGGCAACAGCTGTTATTAGCAAGTGTGTCGAAAAGCGTCTTGGCTCTTTCCTACACACTAAATAATAATAGTAAAAAATGAGACGGAACTGCCGCTGAACGAGCTAAAAGCCCCCCAGAACGTAAGAATATTATTCAACGAACTCAAATAAAATGTTGCCAGATGGGTTTTTAATCACTTTAATTTGACTTAATTAGCACCTGCTTTCAATGCTATTATGCTATGGCTTTATTGATCTGAGCACCTGCTTTCAATTGAAATTTATTCGCACATTCAACGGAGTGGAGTTTATGAGTAAACGCATTAATTTAAAAGAGGAACATACATTTGATTATTATTTTTAATATCGATATTTGTATCTCCCAATAACAGCTACCAAAATCCGATATACGAGTACCTACACAATTATTATGTTGAATTGGGGTAAGTTGTATGGCTAAGGGAAGGAGAGGAAGGTGAGGAAGTACCTGGCTATTCAGATCTGGTCACCAAATACGGCTAGTCATTTCAAGCAACGTTTCAATTCTGAATTATGATCTTTCACCAGGGCGAGAGTCCCTTCCACTGAACGATGAAAGGAGTTATAATATAATTATAAGTCGGGAATGGATGACATGGCAAAATCGTGTGAATCAAATTGGTACCTTCGTGAGTCGGGCCATGTCAAAATTCAGAATAAAAAAGGGTGTGTACGAGCCTGCTGCGAAATGGCGTATGGTTAAGAATATTTTTTTAAAATTATAGTGGTAATTGTTGAAAACAATTACCACTATAATTGTTGAAAACAATTACCACTATAATTTAAAAAAATGAAAACAAAGGATAAAATATGGGATGTGCAAGGCGCATTTATGAGTGGAAGGGGGTGCATGGATCAGATTTTCTCGTTGCGTATGCTCACAGAGAAGTTTCTGGCAAAAAAAAACAGAAAACTTTTCTGTGCTTTTGTAGATATACAAAAATCATACGATAGAGTTGACAGAAAAAAGTTATGGAAAGTGTCTAAGTATGGCGTGAATACAAATCTTATACAGGCAGGGAAGCGTTGCATGTGTTAGGGCAAACGGTGATTTTACGGGGTGGTTTAACATCACAAAAGGTGTTAAGCAAGGCTGCGTAATGTCACCGTGGTTATTCAATCTATGCATGGATAATTGTGTGCAAGAATTGAAAGAGGTGGGCTTGGGCGCGAAAATAAGTAGTCTGCAAGCCTGTTGCCTGTTGTATGCTGATGATGCGGTGCTGATTGCTAACAGTATGGAAGATCTACAGTCCCTCGTATCTAGGATGAACGAAGTATGTATGATGAATGAGCTAATGATGAATGTAAATAAGTCCAAAGTCATGGTGTTTGAAAGAGAGAGTACGAAAACAGTGTGCAATATAGTTGTGAATGATGAATACTTGGAGTAGGTCGATGAGTTTGTGTATTTGGGAAGTATGTTTACGAGAGATGGAAAGACTGATGGGAATATTGAATGAAGGGTGAATGCAGAAACTCCATTAACGGAGGACTGAACGCGGTTGGCGCAAACAAAAAGTTGTCCAGGGAAGCGAAGCTAGCAGTCCACAATGGAGTGCTGATACCAACCTTGATGTATGGCAGTGAGGCATGGAACTGGCAGAGGAAGGATGAAAGTAGACTGAATGCTGTAGAAATGAGATCTCTGAGACGAATGTGTGGTAAAACCATGTATGATCGAGTGAAAAGTGTTGAGATTCGTAAAGAGTGCAAGGCTGATGTAAGCGTAGTGAGCAAGATTAAGAAAGGGACGCTTAGATGGTTTTGGGCATGTAGAGCGAATGAACGAAGAAAGGAGTGTAAGGAGAATATATGACGCGAATGTGAATGGAAGAAGAGGCCGGGGACGCCCGAGGAAGACATGGCACGATCAAGTGAATCAAATACTCGAGTCGGGCCATGTCAGAAGTCGGAATAACAGAAGAGAATGTATGAGGTATGAATGTGAATGAAGCAAGAAGTGTATGCCAAGATCGAGATGTTTGGCGGTCCGTCCTCTCTGACTACCCCTGCGGGGAAACGGCGTGATGGTTAGTTGGTTAGTTAGTTAGTGGTAATTTTTTGTCGAGTTTTTAAAAAAATTACGAAGTTTTATATAAAATAAAATTTTATAATTATTAAATTTAGCAATCTGGCAACATTAATTCACCCATGCATTCTTGACGTGTTCGCGTTTGAAACGCGTGTTGATTTGCGACGTTGCTTTCACAGTTTGACAAAAGATAAAACAGTGGTGACGTGTGGTGAAAATATGAATAATAAATTTTTTATAGAAAAAAAAAGTTACCGGACAGAAAAGTGGCCATAACATTTTTTACTCCAAATATGCTCAGGAATCGCTGGTTAAAGTTTGTCGGGTACGTGCCGATACACCCTGTATAATAAAAGTTATATATTCAGAATCGGCGTTTGCTGATTTATATGAATATATATTTTTAAAGCCATTATATTTTTCAATGGAGTTCCTTATTTGGTTTTATCTGGACGGGGTTTAAAAAAAATGGAATCCTGGTCACCTGCCTGGTGTAGATGAAACAGCCCTGCCCAATAAAAAAATTTTCGCTCAAAATTAGTGATGAAGAATTCTATAAGAGTTTACGTCATTGGCGAGGTACAATCGGGATATTGTGGGCAGACTTCCGCAGGCTGCTCGTCATTCCCTGTACCCTGTGCCCACTTCTAACCACAAGTCTCAAGTCCATTTCTCTGTCTCGGGAATCCTTTTCCCCGCTTTCCTTCTAGAGACAGTTCGCATTCTTATGCCGATTCGCGAGGTCGTTACAGCATTTTCAGGAGATTTTTAAAAGACCAACCGATTAAAAAAATGCATTTCTTACTCCAGAGTGTAGTTTTAATTGCGATCCTTTCATGCGGAAAATGCTCCGATTTTCCGCGACACTTCAGAGAGGCTATTACTCCAAGCCGTTTTGAAAAAGGTAATTAAAAAATCATTTATTTTATTTCATTAAACAATATAAATTCGGATGTGATGTGAGTACGTAGCATTCTAAAATTTAAGATATGTATTTCTTATTATCAGTACATTTAATTAATTTATGCCGCCGTTCTTACAATAGTTGGTGGTGTAATGGTTAGCATAGTGGTTGCCTTCCATGCAGTTGATCGGGGTTCAATTCTCGGCCGTAGTAACATAAATGTTTAATTATAAGAAAATAACCTTTTTTTTAATGTTCAAATTTTATTATTAAAAAAATATATATTCGGTAATTTTTCACGGGTCTGCGCATAAATAAAATATATATTTTTGTAGCATTCATAAAAAAAATATTGCAAAATAAATCCATGTATGGTATGTAAAGGTGTCCGGTGGCAGAATTAGGATTTAAAATTTAAATAAAAAATAAAGTGCAAAGAATATACATTTATTTCAATAACTATTACAAAGAAGAGAAGTGCGGATTTTATTTTTTTTAAAAATTTTTCGTCTAAATGTAGACCGTCACTTCGGACACACTCTTGGAATTTGGCCTCAGTATTTCTTGCCACTCGCTGGAGAAGCGACGTCGAGATGCCATTAACTTCGCGAACGATATTTTCTTTTAGGGCAGAGATGGTTATTACAAATAGCGAATTTAGATTATTTGAAGAAATATACATTTTTTAAAAATGTTTTAGTATAAACATGCAGCCAAATAAATCTACCAAGCTGGGTATCCGGAAAACATAATTATCGATTTTATTTTATTAAAAAAAAATTTAATCAAATTTAATAATGTTATTATTAAGTTCTCCAAGCATTTTTAGTTTTTATTATTGTGACAGCTGTTTTAGAGTTCAAGGCCATTTTCAAACTGCGGTTAATCCACATTATTTATATAATTTTATTTACTCCTACCCAACTCTAATTTGCAGAGCTTAATAATAACATTATCAAATTTTATTTACATTAAATTAAAAAATATATATAATAATCGAAGTTCTGCGAATTAAACACAAAAACAATTAACAACTCTCGATATTATCAATACTTAAAAAAATACCGTTCAATAATGCTATGAAGAAACACCATAAAGGCTCTAACGAGCAAGTTTTTGCAGCAATGCCTTGCTAGCAATATTGGCCAACATTGTCCTGTATTACCTATTACTATTCTTGTCGACGGATTCCCCTGTCTTGCCGGTGAGTTCGATTGGATACTGATATTACGACAATATTGCCGGACCACACCACACCTATTTCCTTCTCGCTCTGTTACATATGTGCGTCTCTGTTCGCCACCTACCCGCTACCAAATGTTAAAATTTCGAAGGCGATTAATATTGATAAATATTTCGCGATTTTGCTTCTAAGTTCCTACAAGTTTGGTGGAGTTATTGCGGGAGATCGTGTTTTTGTGTTATGAATTTGTCTTATACATTTCGGATATACTCTTGCGGTAGGTACACGTTAATATTGACGGGACACATCAATATTGACGGCTAACACCTTGCCCGGCAAGACAATTGTTTTGAAATAGGCAAAAATAGGCAATTTATCGTGATCGTTTACGGGGACCTGATAGTTTGTTGCGAGATTATTTTTGTACCAACAGTCAGGTGGAAGGAAACCGCACTTGAATCATTTTATAACCACACATCCTGGAATCCATCTTTCTATCTTTGGTGTTAGAAAAACTTTTTTAATAGTTTTTCATAAACTTCGCCGGCTTAATGGATATATATTTTTATTAGCGACTATATGAGAAAATACATAATATGTATGGTGTAAGTATAAAAATGTTTACCAAATAACAGTTAAAAAAAGGTATATTCATTATTATATTTTGTAAACTATTTGATCTTTTAGTGTTTCCAGTCCTCCTCACTAGGGAGTCCTGTGCTGGGGCGGATTGGAGTTATTTAATTTGATGTTTTCTTATTAGATGGTTCTTCTATGTCATTTTTAGTGCAAAACATATTATGTTCCTACTTACATAAATATTAAGCCCTTCATAATTATATAAATTTTAAATTCCACACCTGATTTTTGTTTTTGTTTTTGTTTTTGGCACACCCCTTTTGTACAAATCACAATACTAATACTAATGTAATTTCATCATGGGTAAATGCTGTTTTAACACTATCTACGGCTTTAAGGTGATATAACCAGACACAACTGACAAACAGTAATTTTTTAATCGAATTCTAGGTGCATCGACTCTTTTCCACAAAAAACATAAATTGATTTTGATAGGTTGTTATTTTATTTAGTATATATAGTAAGTTTGAAATTTTGAAAAATTATCAATATATTTTTATCTAATAAAGTTCTTCTGCTGGTCGTTGTGCCGATTTTTATATTTATATTATTTCGTATCATCACTTTTTGTTTGTTTTAGGACAATGCTGGGCTCACATGGTTCAACTCAACACAGTCATGAGACAAGCCACCTGCAAACCCCGGGATACAATGGTTGAAGTCATTTCTGAGGTTGCCAACATCGTGGTATGTTTTTTTTTAGAAAATTTAACAAAATAATTGTATCTCTGTCATATATGACATAATCTTCTGCACTGTGCATAAAATTGAATTGTTGGAAAACGAACTAAATAAAATAAAAAAATAAAAAAAACTGTGGATTAGGAATTGGATTAGGTCAATAATCCTGAAAGATTTAGAAGAGGAAGATTCTTAGGAGTATAAATTGTGCATGAGAATGTCACCAGAGAATGAATTGAATTTAATTGAAATGAATTGAACTTTGAATGAATTAATTAATTTTGAAATCTCTTCCGGGTTCCTTCTACACAACATTTTCAGCAGAAAAAATGTGCGGGTGCGGCAGTTGACACATACGCGTGGAGGAAGTGGCTATTTTCCCCCTGTTTTGTCCGTGCGGGTTCATACGCGGACATTGCGGCTGCGCGCGGTGGTGGGGTTAAGCCACTGTCCTGTGGAGTCTAGGACAATGTCTTAGTCCGTTGTCCTGCCCTCCAAACTTCTGTTCACACTAGGAAAATGGGTCCGGAGCTGGGACAAGTCAGTATTGTCCTGTCCACGTATGAACTAGGCATTAATAATAATAATATATTTGTACTGTAATTAAGTTTAACTATAACTAAAATACCTATATAATAAAGTGTACAGAGGTTTATAAAGTAGATATATAAAAAGGAAAATAGAAAATAATATAATAACAGTAGGTAATATGTAAAGAACAGAAACGCATAGTTATAAGTTGAAGTCTCACTAGGCTAGCCTGTATTGAGGCAGTAATTGATTGGAATTAGGTTAGTAACTAGCACAAATCACATCAAGAACAAGTAACTATGTTGTGTTCTATAATATATATCAGGATCTCTATCAAAACAGAAAACTACAGACCAATCACCATAATTTCACAATTATCTAAGATCTTCGAAAAACGTTTAAATTATTGAACACACCCCTATCAGCTAACCAATATGGGTTTAGAAAAAAATCCAGTACTGATAATGCTATATTTAATTTATCCAAAAGTACATATTCTAACGTAGATTCAAACATCAAAACTCTAATCATTTTTCTAGACTTAAAAAAGGTATTTGAAACCGTTAACCATGAAGAAACTATCCAACATTGGAATTAAAGATAAATGTCTCATAATATTATAAAACTACACACTGAATCGCCAAGAATGTACAAAAAATGGAGCATGCTTGAGCAATTTTGATCTTGTTAAAGATGGTGTTCCACAAGGAACTGTATTAGGGCCTCTACTCTTTCTAGTATATATAAATAACCTATGTAACATTGATATATCTGGTAAAATTTTCTCGTTTGCTGACGATTCTGCAAATGCAGGAAGATACAATGAATAAAGCTAACAAATGCATTGCTATTGTCAAAGAGTGGCTAGATATACACCTTCTTATTTTAAACCTTAATTTGATGTTTCATAATGTTAAATGTAAACCGACCACATGCTCAAGCTGTGAAGAGATGAAATCAGGAAAACTTATTAAGTACTTAGGTGTAAATATAGATTGTCATCTTAAATGGACCAACCGTATAGAAAAAAAAACAGTAAATAAACTAATAAACTTAACTTATATATTTAAACGAATGATTAACACATTAAATGTGAAAACCATGAAACTTGTTTATGATGCACTAGTTCACTCATCTCTTACATATGAAATGATTGGTTGGGGTAGAACTTACAATAATCACATAAAACCTCCGGAAATTGCACAAAAATCAATTATCAAGATTATGTGCCAGAAAGTCAAAACCTATCCCTTCAAACAATTGTTCCAAGAAAGTGATATTTTGGACCTAAAACTATAGCATATAGCATTCAATGTCTAAAATTTATTTACATGCGTCCAAACAACTTCACAAAAATTCAAATCTTTCTAGCCAAGACATGGTATTTGTGTATATGCTAGTGGTGGGCAAAGCGGCTCGGTTTAGTGAGCCAGATCACTAAAACAGCTCTCTGTAGTGTACCGGTTCGGTGATCCGGCTCCTTTGAACGACGGTTCGCGTCCCCCCGCACCATGCCCTCTCCCTCGCTCCCTTGGCCCTCCTAAAGACGTCCTTAAGACGGTCTTACACAATAGTTTTTTCGTCCAGTTTTCATGTGGATTGTCTTCACAGAGAGCTGATTTAGTGATCCGGCTCACTAAACCGAGCCGCTTCGCCCACCACTAGTATATGCAGTATCCCATTGCAAAACCAGATTGACCCAAAAGCATATTAATTTTATTACACCAAAAATGTATAATTCACTTCTCATAACCTTTGAAGAGACCGTGCTATGTCAAAATATTAACTCTTATAAAAAAATATATTAAATCTTCGCTAAAAAACATTGAAATATTTTTCTTATGAGTCTTAACTGTCCTCTATAGTATTTATCCTTAGACAGAATTCTAGCTCTTCCTCTTTTGTTTAAATTTTAATGCTTGACTTTTCACCTGTTGCTTGTACCAAATACCACCTGGTACCAACAATTTATATTTTTTTCTTCAAAAGATGTAAAATCACTTTATGGAGTTATATTTATTAAATTAATAACAATTACTTTGTTAAAAACTACTGTGGTTTAAAAATTGTTATTAATTTACTGCCTTCTTATTTTTTATTACACCGATAACGCAATACATATATATTTTTGAAAACATTAGTATTATATACTTATATGTGATTTCAAAACTCCCATTAAAACCTTATTATACTATGTACATGCGATAATAACAGTAGATTCTGTTTACTGTCATAATTTATGTTATGTTTTTGTTTCTTCTATAGCTTTGTTTGTTATTTTCACTAGAATTTATTCTTTTAAGAAAACGAATACCTTATTTTTTGTTTAAAATGAAAACTTTCACATAAGCATAGAGATGTGCCAAAAACATTATTATAATACCCACAGAGACTTTGCCTTTGTAGGTTTTTATGTTTACATATTTTATTTTTATAATTGTTTTTTCTATTTTATACACTCTTTCAAAATGTATTTATATATCAAAAATTTTCAATAAAAATAAAAAAAAATCCAGAGAAATCCATACACAATCTTTGGATGAGAATTCTCAATAAAAGCTCTTACAGAACTCGACAATGTTTGATTTTTTCAGATTTATCCCAACAAGGTGGCGGTGAAGAGATGTGATGGAGGGTCTTGCTACGGACAATCATCTTGTTTGCCAACGAAAGTTAAAGAAGTTTCCATTGCAGTGAGTATATATTTCATTTTGTTCTTCAAGGATGGAAAATTCTCTTCGCGTCACCCTGATGAAAGATCACCATTCAGAATCAGTAACTTGAAATTTACCTATCTTTAGTGACCAGATATTAGTCACAGCTACCTTATCTACTCCTATCGCACTTCATTCAGCCTCACGACAATTCAAAAAGTGGGGACAGCACAGTCCACTGACTCAAGGCAATCAGAATTATTGTGCGGTATCTCAAACAATATAAGAATATTGTTCATCAGAAGTTTCCAAATATTCATCTTTTTCATAAATGTATTCTCAGAACATGAGTTTTTTGCAATGTAAATACGATTACATAAGTACATGAAACTGTTTTCATAATCCTCACATAGTAGGGTAGATTATCAAAACATTTGAAGAATTTGGAATGCAAAAATCAAAAACCTGTAAACCTCACCTACCAAACTAGGCATAAGCTCAAATGCGCAATACTGAAAATTACCCAATTTCTGCGGAGATAGAACAAGGAAACATAAAATTCCCAAAATGTTTAACACATTACCTGACAACATACAAAATATACCTTCGATAATAAAAACAAAAGTCAGTTCATTCTTCCTCCGTAGAACATCTGTTCCAAGTAAATGTTAGAATTAAACTAAATTATGTAAATCTATGAAAATAAATATTATGTAAAAAACTGAGAGATATCAGACAATCAAACTGATGTTTTAGTTTTGTAAGACTCATACGAAGAATTATATTAAACGGATAAAACCTTTTCCAGGTGCGACAACATGACTTCCAAACCGGCAGGGAAGTTTGCGGATTCATAAAGGTGGAGGAGCACATCAGCTGCACGTGCGGCTGCTCCGTAATGGCTCATCACTGCTCCCCGATGCAGCACTACAAGCACAGGGAGTGCGTGTGCGAGTGCTCCAACATCGTGGAGAAGGAGATCTGCTTACAAGAGGTAGGTTACACTCATACATTATTTAAATAATACATAAAGGTGGAAGAGCACACCAGCTGCATGTGCGGCCTCTCCGTGATAGCGCACTACTATTCCCCGATGCAGCACTACAAGCACAGGGAGTGCTCCTACTTGGTGGAGAAGGAGATCTGCTCACAAGAGGTAGGTCACACTTTACATAATACATAAAGGTGAAAGAGCACACCAGCTGCATGTGCGGTCTCTCCGTGATAGCGCACTACTATTCCCCGATGCAGCACTACAAGCCCAGGGAGTGCTCCTACTTGGTGGAGAAGGAGATCTGCTCACAAGAGGTAGGTAAGACTCCAGCCCCTGAAAGAACATTTTTTGTTGACATGAAATTTAAAATAATGCCTCTAAATATAATATATTATAACCTAACCAACCATTTTGAGCCGTTTTGCATTTTTTAATTGCAAATTTAAATAATCTATTATAGATGTGATATGATACTCCTTCTTCCCAGAGATTGCCCACTATGAAATTAGGAACTATTAAAACAAACTAATATACTTATTCTTAACAATGTAAAATGATAAACATTAACGTACCTTAAAATAGTATTTAACCACTTCATGCTTTTGAACGAGCAGTGTTTGCGGGCGGCACATGTGTTGTATCGCGCCAACCCGAGCACTGCTCGCGTGTTTCGACTTGTTTGCGTTACATAAGATAAACAAACGAACTGAGCTCGCCAGTTACCACTTGACGCTCGTAGAGATTTACGCAAATCATTTCCTCTATTTTAACTTATCATAGTTAGATTTATTTTATTATTTTAATTGTTTTTTTTTTTTTAGTTATTATAGTTAGACTAATTTTGTTTTTTATTTTTAATATTACGTTATGTTTTTTAACATTTTTTATTGTTGTTTTTTTTTTTTTTTTTTAATTGTGTAAACTCTTGAAATAAAAAATAAAATAACCTGATGTTTTTAGTTCTATTTTTAAGAAAAAAAAACCGAGTATGAAGCGGTTAATATATAAAAAAAAAATAATCATAGAAAATAGTTACTGCATTGATAAAGCTTGTGTATCCTCTAATGAGCTGGTTTCTAATTTAAATCTCTGATTTATTTCGTTTTGCGGAAGATTTTGGAACAAGATCAACTGAAAGACCCTTATTACAGTAACAACCGGCTTAAGGAATTATCGGTGAGTGACCAAACTTGATATTCTCACTAAGCTACTCATATTATTAACTCCCCCTTCAATGATTACTGATTACAGTCATAGGACCAAACTTGATATTCTCACTAAGCTACTCATATTATTAACTCCCCCTTCAATGATTACTGATTACAGTCATAGGACCAAATTGATATTCTCACTAAGCTACTCATATTATTAACTCCCCCTTCAATGATTACTGATTACAGTCATAGGACCAAACTTGATATTCTCACTAAGCTCCTCATATTATTAACTCCCCCTTCAATGATTACTGATTACAGTCATAGGACCAAACTTGATATTCTCACTAAGCTACTCATATTATTAACTCCCCCTTCAATGATTACTGATTACAGTCATAGGACCAAACTTGATATTCTCACTAAGCTACTCATATTATTAACTCCCCCTTCAATGATTACTGATTACAGTCATAGGACCAAACTTGATATTCTCACTAAGCTACTCATATTATTAACTCCCCCTTCAATGATTACTGATTACAGTCATAGGACCAAACTTGATATTCTCACTAAGCTCCTCATATTATTAACTCCCCCTTCAATGATTACTGATTACAGTCATAGGACCAAACTTGATATTCTCACTAAGCTACTCATATTATTAACTCCCCCTTCAATGATTACTGATTACAGTCATAGGACCAAACTTGATATTCTCACTAAGCTACTCATATTATTAACTCCCCCTTCAATGATTACTGATTACAGTCATAGTAAATTTACCGTAGAAAATAGTCAAATTTAGGTAGCATCACTCCTTTCTCAGTATCTGGCTTAGTTATGCAAAAGTCCTTGTTTGATTGTGGGAATCTCTCTTATTCATGCTCAAATTAATTTATTCTCTATTGTTTGGTTAATTATGACACGACCAAAGGATGTTTAGAGTGGAACGTTTCATTGTTCATGACCACAACATTTTTACATATTGACATCAAGTATGCATGAACGTATGTACTCAATTTGGAAATCTGTTTTACCAAATACCGTACAAATGTATATTTTACGTGCAGCTTCTGACACTTTCCATACATTGAGATGGCAATATACTACGCTTGCGCTCCTAGTGGTGCGCGTTGGTGGATTTTTTTGGATGGATCCAGTGTTCCGTCAACAGCGCTTTTGTGAAATATCTAAATAAAAGAACCTAACCTGGAGTAGGTACCTATATTTGAAATGATAGAATAACCTACATACTCAACACGATTTACAATATTTTTCAGAGCTAAGTTCTCCACAATCTATCCTAAAAAAGAAAAAATATGAATCTACCAGAGCCTGCCTCAATGAATGCAACAATTCTGCCTTCGGCTCGATGTCAATGGTTACAGAACACTTCTTAATATTAATAATGGGTTGTTTTGTAAACAAAAATAGACATTTATTTTGTTGACAAGTGAAAAATGCTGTAATAAATAACTTATCTGCTCCTTGGAGTGGTTTTATCTGTCGACATTGCACTCAAGTGATCTCACCCCTCGCTGATCTGCAGTGCAGGATGCAAGGAGACAGGTCTTTTGGTGTCACTTAAAACTATTTTGCTACGATATTCGATTGTAATATTATTAGGTCACATTGCTCTCAGAGGTAAATTACACAAAAAACAATAATTTCAGGATTGAAAATTGAATTTATTCATTGAAATGCGTATTCGGGCAAATTTTTTGCCCGATTGAATGTAATTTAATATGGTTATACACAATAAACCCCAAGAGCCCGACAAAACACATCAAGCCATGAACACAATATCAAAAGTATTCAACGCAATTTCTTCCTGTAAAATATTAAAGAGGCTATTAGGTTTGCTCTAACAGTTATAAACCACCTCGCCACTCGACGCTCGTCCTCGTTCTGGTGGTTTAGAAAGGGAATAAAATATTTATTTAATAAATTGCTAGAAATTTTCTTTAATTTTCTATTTTTTTTACTTCTTTTGGCTTCACATATCAAAATTAATGGATTCACTATTCGGTAAAACCTCATAATTTAATATTTGCTTATGTTTAGTTGTAACTTGTTATCTTGACACCATATAAAGACAAGTTATCTGACAGCGTATAGCAATCGATAACATTTCTTATTAATTAACTAACTAACTAACCGTCAAGCAGTTTCACCGCAGGGGTAGGCAGAAAGGACAGACCTCCAAACAACTCGATCTTGGCATACACTTCTTGCTTCATTCACATTCATACATAGTCTCATACATTCTCTTCTATTATTCCGACTTCTGACATGTGGCCCGACTCAAGTATTTGATTTACTTGATCGTGCCATGTCTTCCTCGGCCATCCCCGGCTTCTTCTTCCATTCACATTCGCGTCATATATTCTTCTTACACTCCTTTCTTCGTTCATTCGCTCTACGTGGCCAAACATTTCTTATTGCCTTAAGAACTTGCACATCATTGAAAATATATAGCACAAAAAAAAAACAGTATTGGCCCTAAATGTGATCCCTGGGGAATGCCATTTGTAGCAATGAATTTATATGATAATATGCCATCTATTTTTACACTCAGTATTCTATTGATCAGATAATTATTAAACTACTTATATAGTGATCCACCTATACCGAATTTTACCATAATAAAACATATAAGTATACATCGTGGGCATTTAAGAATCATCACTATTAGCTTCTTATCCATTGCTGGAGTGAATTTCACACATTATTTATTTCAATATAATGGCATTTTACAATTGCATTTTACTCAACCTTCATCAGGAACGTACACATATAAACTTTTAGTTTAATAAAGTTTATATGTGCACGTTTCTGATGAAGGTTAAGTTTAACAGAAACGGGTCGATAATTCATTAATATAAATAATAAAATGGTTTAAAACAAAAAAAAATTATTTCATTTAACAAATAAAAAAATTATTAAGAAGTTCGGAGATTGGTTTTTCGGTCCCTTGAAAACTGAATTTGAAAAACAACTATTTATCCTACATGCATAGAAGGCTTTACCATATAAAAGGTTTTTTTCTGGTCACTTATCCCACCGTACATGGACATTTGTCCCTTGGAAAACTTCCTGTATTTAAACTTTTTTGCATTGTGACGGAAATCAACCGCACAGCCTCCCTCCTGGCAAGTCAAATACATACGTTGAAAATTGTGCTCTGGAGGTTATACCAAATACTGTAGAAATATAATAATACGCGCAGCTCCTGACATTTATCATAGTTCAGATGGCAACAAAAAAATAATAACATCAGCAAAAAGGCAATAAAATCATATGTAGGTCTAATATTTATTTTAGACCTTCATATGATTTCTTAATTATCGATTTCTATAATTTATTAAGAATATATTTCACAGAAAATCTATTCAAATGTGTGAAAAACCAATTCGTACAACTCGGGCCACTAGAGGGTGCTAGTGTAGCATGTTGCCATCAAATTTCAAGAGCTGGAGGTATTGTAATTTAAGAGTATTTAGTTATAGGCCAGGGATGGCCTTTATTCCTCTTCGACCTAATCTGTTATTACTTTATTTTCTGATCTCTTTGCTGATGATTCAAAGCATTCATTCTATTTATTATGAAATGAAACAATGTAAACTTTTTTTAGGAAAAAATTTGGGACCCAAGCACATGCAGTTGTAAATGCAAGGAGATGTACCCCGATTGCAGTACGGGAACCGAGTGGGTGCCCAGCATGTGCAAGTGAGTCAATTATATCTTTTCGGCTTATGAAATAATTTTTACACAAGACATGTAAAATGTATACCATTGACCCAATTTGAAATGGTCTTGTATTCTGCACGGAGAACTGTATGGAAAACTTCTGGTATTATTATGTAATTCCTTTCAAATGCTTTTGGTGTTTATTACAAAGTAAAGCAGTCAATATTTGGCCGTGAGTCGCCACTAAAACAGTAAAATGCGTTTCATTAATCTTGAATGGATAGGAGTCAGACACGTTCTAAAAGAAGACATGGCAAAAAAGGTTTACAAGCTTCAATAAGTTTTAAAGATGTCCTATATAAATAAAATTGGATAGGTATATCCAAGACACCATCTAGGTTAAAATAATCGGGTATAACTTTGAAATCACACCAAGGATGGCAGCCATGAAATATGGGAAATAATTGATGATAATGTTAGTAATTCTCAAAGGGAAGTGTAAGAGATTGATGAAAATGACCGCATGCAACTAGATTTCGATAACTCAATTGGTAGACACACTTGTCCCGGTAAGACTAGACGATCTGGGATCAAGTCCCGGTCGGGACCATTGACTTTTAATTTTCTGTATATTTGTCTATTTCATATTTTCAATGATTATTGATATTATTTTCTTCAATGATAATAATAATAATAATAAACGTTTATTCCGGTACGTGGGAAGGTTAGTTCAGTCCCACACATTCCATACAATAGTTATAAAATATACAAAATATGTACAAAAGTTTAAAAAATATAATAATAATAAGATAGTAGGGGAATGATACAAGATACATAATATAAAAATATATTTTTTTTAAAAATAAGTACTTGAAAATAAAGCCATTAAGGTGTTGCAGAATTTAAATTGTGAGGGGCCAATATCTTTCTCCAGTATGCGTGGATGCTGGAGGCTGGACTGAGGCGGGCCTCCATGATGGGGATATTTCCGGAGCTGTTTTTTTTTCCTTCATTCCAGTCACCCTGGATCTTATAAGGGCTGCAAAACCGGAAACTCACCCCTCCGTGAACACACTGGAAGCGCTGCAGTATCTGGGGAGGCTAACCATTATGCGGAAGGCGTTATTGTACTGCACACAAAGTCTTTCCATACTACTCTTTTTATAGTTTGCCCAGAATTCGCACGTGTACAACATTGCGCGGAAGGCAAGGAAGAGAGTCCTTTTCACAGTGGTACTACAAAGGCGAAATCTTCTACTGAGCATGTTCGATTTTACGCTGAGAGCTCGTCCTTGTCTATCAATATCATCATCATTCATCAGATTACTGGTGATTATGTGTCCTAGATATTTAGTTCCTTCAGTCACCTTCAGGATCACATCGTTTAGGGTAGCTGCAGGTATACTAGTAGGGCCTTGATCATACCTTATGACCAACAGAGCCGTTTTTATTTTTCAATGATTAAAATGAATGGTTATTATTAGAGTACATATCTAGAGTGTTCAAGAACATTTTATGTTGTATTTTCAGATGCATGAGGATCATGATGGAGGATCAGGACATTTCCCCGGAATTTAGATATAATAATTACAATATTATATAGTAATTATTTCTTCTGGTCGAACTAAACCACCTGTGAAAAAATTGACAATATTAAAATGCTCAAACAAATGTACCTACTTACCTTCTTTTTAATATGTAAATGTTTTATTTTATTTTATAAAAGCATGGTAAACAGGGTAAACAAATAAATGTACTTAATTTATTTTAAATAAAAACAAAAACTTCATGAAAAATTGCGAGCAATTTATTGGTCATCAAAAATACTTTATATGTACACAGTATCTACCGGTTATGTTACGTATTCAATGAGTGTCAGTGGAATAAATACCTAATATATATGTCAGTTCTAATCAAGTATTTATTATGTAAATAAGAATTGTTCGGACTCTGTCATACCATTATTATTTATAAAATATCTTAAGTTCTCGCAGCAAAATGCAAGTATTCTTAATTTATCTTGCAATATTCAAATGCAGTACACACAAAATGTATTGTGTTATTTAAAACTATGTTGGAAATAGTATATTTTGATATAATGAATTTTCACAAGTGCAAGCTAGTTTACCATAAAATAGGGACGGTATACTTACAATTAGAGAAAATACAATAAAAAAATAAATCCTATATCAAATTACAGTTCCGTTGACTTTTACTTCATATGAATATATTGTCAGTTTAGAGCGATAAGTCCATTTTACAAGAGGAAGATAAAACTTTGCGTTGAAAATGTTTTTCAGAAGTGGAAAAAATAAGTCCCGCCTCACGGGAAGAATTCAAATTGCATTCCAAAGAAATGTTCGAATTTTCTGCAGGTCAGCTACAGCTATGCGGAATTCCGCATATACGGAAAAAACCTCCTGCTGACCTGTTTTTTCAGCATGCCTAAAGGCGGAATTTATCTGCATGAGCGGAATACTAGCTTGAAGAACGTATGGCGCTGTATGACGTAAGCTACACGTGTCATTTTTTTTTAACATCGATCGGTAGTCGAGCGTACAGAGAGTCGGAAACCGTTGTGTCATAATACATCTATATAATATATTTACAAATAATAATGTTGTATATGTTAATTATGCACGTATGTATTTACGATATTCCCATGTTTATATAAATTTTTTATCTGTCAGATATTTTCGAACACTGGTCACAATAGAATTATAAAATACAAATAATGCAAAATTCCTGCAAATGCGGCAATAATTTTAATAAACAAATTCAGGAAGGTTACTTGTCGACATTTGCGAGAACTAATTTCAACTTAAATTATATTCTTCGAATATCAATGTTCACTAGATATGGGTATGCATATAACTACACAATTATACGAGAGCTAAAGTATTTATTTTAATTCATCGAATGAAATAACGGACATTCTATAATACTCGAAAAATTAATTAAGATACTTTCTTATTGTTAAGTACGTATTATGAAATACTCCATCCTTGAGCCGAGATCTGTATAGTGGTGTACCCAGTGCTAACGTTTACTTTATTATATTTACGAATACTTTTTCTAAATTTAGCGTGTCCATCTAGAACATACTAGAAACTGTAGAAATAAACAAAAAAATTAAATCAAAAAATAATTTAGTAAACAAAATAATAGCACCCTGTAAATCACCTTTGTTAACCATGTTTCCTTGTTATTTTGAGTCCTCCCACCGTCCCTCCCCGCTCCAAATCACCACTCCCACTACAACAACCCTCGCTTAATGTCTAATTATTTCTGTACTTGTATAATTAAAGTTACTTTTAAGAACGCCAGTGAATTACACGGATGTGTCGAAACCGGTAGCAAATAAATAAAATTAAGTAACAAATGTATATTGTGAATAAAACTCTTCAAAAGAAAAATGTCTAGAAATTGTTACATAGTTAATGCCCAAGAAATACAAAAAAATTAGAAAGTATTACACTAATGGCAGACGACGGCAAACTGATAAAATAAAATTCTGCACACCAGTGCAGCACCGTGTAGCTATCGGAAGGTGTGGCACGTTTTTATTGAGCTTCTGATTTTTTCAACACGGTGTAGCTCAAGCCAAAATGTCAGAATGCTGATGGAGGTTTTCTTGCACTTTACTTTTTAGGTCCTCATGAGGCTTTCACTCCAAACTGATAATATAATACTTATTTGATTACAGGAATGTTAATGGCAATAATGAAATATTGTTATGTATAATATGTATTATACAATGAGGTAGAGTTTACATAACCTTTAGTGGACAGACATTTCAAATTAGTATTGTGCAGTGAACAAAACTTTTGAGATAGGTGACTCTAAATATAAACTCAAATTAAGTGATCGGTGACCGGATAATTCAACACACATAAGAATCGGCACACTTTTTAAAAGTGGTATGAAGTCATTAAAAGTAGGAAAGAAAAAAAAAAATAGCCGGAAAACCCTATCTAACCTAACGCAATTAATATATAGAATCAACCTTGGTTATAACGAGCACCAGGGGACTGACTACATCTGCTCCTTATAGCCGTTACTCATTATATCAGAAATAGGTTTTTTAAAAATCCTATATACTTACCGACCTTCCCTGACTATCAATAATTTACCAATGTATAATATATTTTGAAAATATAAGTATTACTTATTTAAAAAAATATTAGAAAAATATATAGATACAATTTCTAATCAATGATTGATTTAAAGATTACGCTTCTATGTTTCTCAAAACACTATTTATAAATATCATCGCCTGGTTTGAGGCACTATAAAAATATCACTAAACTGTTAATCATATTATTATCACTTGTTTGCGCATATTGTTTCAGTTGTAAACTCTCACTTGTCATAAATCACTAGCTTGTACTATTGTTATTGGTTTCAGTTGTAAAATTTTACTCGTCACAAACCAGTGATGCACAATCCGCGACCCAATTCGTGCGGCCCACATGTCATTTTCGTACAGCCCACTTGACTATGGAGAAAAATCAAAATGTTTGTGGTAATGCTTGAAAACCCCCGGGTGAGAATTTTTGTTAATCCATACCGCATGTCTCAAATGGAACAAAATTCGAAGAATCAGTTTGCACTACACGAAAATCAAAACTTCTCCAGAAATGTGAAATCATGAATTTCACTTTCAACCCTCCTCCACTTAAAAAAAAATCCAATTGCATGTCACGAGCCGCATTTGGTAAACAGGTAAGCCTCTGCTAAAAAGGTTGTGCGTAACTGTAATAAACTTACCCTATGGTTTTTAAAACCAATTTGATGATAAGTAGTAATTCAAAAGAAGATGTATAAAATTGCAAAGCCCAACTTTCGCAGATGTAATATGACCGATGGATAGGAATGTTTCACATTGCTGACAATATCATACAAGTAGTACAATAAAAATATTAATACGTCTATAATGGGATCTAAGGAAATTCCCGCCAGCGGCACCTCTGTCTGTTATTACGTATGCATCTAGAAATTGTGTTGACAAAATTATTTGTTCGGTATATCAGTGAAGCTTCCTCGTTATAACCGCCAGTTGTATGAAAATAAGCCTGAACCAAAATATCCAGCCGTGAACTCGCTATTGCCGTAATCATTATAAACAAGTTCGACTGTTAATATTTAAAAAAAAAAAACATTAATTAGGTTTTAAAGCAAATTTTTTTTTTTCTCGTAATTTTAACGACTTTCTCTTTTAAAAAGTGTGCCGATTCATACGCGTGTTGAATTATCATGGAACCTGAATGATCATTGGACCTTTTCCAAACGTAAAGTGGCACAATGCTTGTCGTAATATCCGCATTTATAATACATATTATTATGGAATGTGTAGAAGACGAGAGAATGAAAGTAATATTGCAGGGAGAATCAGGATGTTGGCTGATTGCTATCTGACAGCACTCCCCACGACTGAATAGTCTCCAAAGTTGGTCCAGGTGTACTCCCAGAACGCGGGGTCCCCTCTGTCGTCCAGGGGCATGTTCCCCGGGGGCACAGCTGTAGAGTTGTACTTTGCCAATGTCTCCATAAGGTCTTTCAATGTGCTGTGGTGCCTGTAAAATAGTTATTATTAAATACATATTAGAAATCATATCTGTATCGTGAAATATCTGGGCGGTGAGTTATAGCTAAACTTAATGCTACGACCACACAATCGCCCAACGTATAGTGATTATAAATCTGGCAACGTTCCAACTACGAACTCCAAACTAGTGATGACATTTTAGCTAAAATCTATCCATCTACCGTTATTCATAGAAAGTCTACTGAAATTTATGATATTATTGACACAATTCATTTCTCATTAGGTACTCATAATACTGGAAATTAATATAATGGATAGCTGTTGCGCCTGTTTTAGCTCCGTATTTTATTTTTACGTACCGTCCCGAGTCAGATTGCAGTGCAAAAAAATATAACAACTAGCTCCAATTATACATCGGATTACAAGCATTTCGCTACTGAGGTGATTTTTCATGAAAAACTGTGCTATATAAATTATCCAATTATTGTTATTAGCATGATATGCATAATGCATATTTGGGCATTTATTTGGGGGTTAGGTTCATATTTGAGTCTTTTTTTCATCATTATAAACATAGTCATGTTTTATTCTATGCGCAGCACGTCCGTCGGGATCGCCTGCTGAACTCGTACTGAACGGCCAATGTGTAGAGGCCGGTTTGTGTGAGTTCGGCCAGCTATTTTGAAGGTTGGGCCGACTACTTCGCCACCGGAGCGATCTCGGGCCAACTCGCCGAACTCGAGCCAACGTTGACCCAACGCACACAAACTACCCCTCTACACAATCGCCCAAATGTTTGTGTTGTGTGGTCGTGGCATGACACTTTTGGTCAAAGAAACTACATGGGTTCATTAAAAAAAATGATAGAGGAGAATGATTTAAAGTTAAACAGAAAAGCTTGGATTAAACATCTATTTTATTTACAGAATTTATTGCTTTAAAATACATATTAACAAAACGTTACTTTTCGTTTGGGTATTTAATTTACTGTTTGGAGTAAAATAGGTCTATCTGGTATCTACATTTAATTAAATTGTTTTAGTAACTAAAATATAGCATTCTCACTCCGAAAAGCTGGCAAGGTTTCTCCTCTCACATGGATCCTCCTTGATGTTATAGAGACACGGGGCCTTGACGGGGTTGCAGCTTATAGCAGTTATGTTATCATCTCTACAGTCAACGAGGGCTTCTTTCCTGAAAAAAAAAAACAATTTCACTTTGCGTCGGTTATATCTGTCGATTTCCATCATTAGTCGATGCGATGGATTATTTAAAAAATCATACTTCGATGAGACTACTAGTTACCTCATTCGAGACATGGTGTCAGGTTTAAGATCTCTATAGATTTTATTTACAGCAATACCAGCTTTAGACGTCATTACTAAACTAGTGTTGTAAGACCCTTCTCTTCCCGAGGGTCCGTACCAACCATCCCACTGCCCGCCGTAATTGGTGCCTGAAACCGACAGAATCATCAGGACCATATCAGTAAAGTGCTGATGGCTGTACATGTATATAACATAAAATCATACCTTTGTGAAGCTTCCAGTCGCCTACCGTGACTGATGCACTTTCCCAAATGTCATCAATATTGTGCAATATTTCAGTTCTATTAGAGACACGATCTTCCACCAGGCCTTTCCATAAATCTATCGCATCCAGACCTGCCAAAATATCCCTACAAATACATACATACAGTCAATAAATAAAGATTCTTCCTTTTTATTTTAATATTACTTAAATGGAAAATTTTCTTTGTTTTAGACCAATTTATTAAATTTATACATTTGTCAAGCGGTTTCAGTTGATCTCAACCTTCCTCAGGACCGGAATCATATAAACTAAATTAAAATACAGAGATTAAACCCCTCTCAATTTCTTTATCATAATATTTATACCTCAAGTGGTTTAAAACAAAGAAATTTTATCATTTTTGTATATATACCAGAGTGGAAGATACTCTCAGTATCGCCCTGGTGAAAGACTACTATTCAGAATTGAAACATTGCTTGAAATGGCTTTTAGCTATGTTTGGTGACCAGATCTGAATAGCCAGGTATTTCCCCACCTTCCTCTTTCTTTTCTCCTTCTCCTTCCCCTCCCAATACCTTCAGCCTCACAACATTCCCCAATTGGGGATGCCATAGTCTCACTGGCTCTAGGCGGTTGGGAGCAGATGGGACTCTTGTGTGGTATTCATATAAAAAAAAAATATATATATATATATATAGTGACAAGCCACAAAGTGATTGCTTTCTTGGATAATATTAAAATAATGTAACAGCTGATTTTGTATGCGTTTTGATATCAATAAAATATATTAGAAGTAAAAGCAGTCAACGGTCGCAATTACATGTTATGGCCATGACCCATAGTAACAAAACACCAACACATGACTGTAACAAAAATAGCATCATACATTTTTTTTTTTTTTTTTTTACATGAATACCGCACAAGAGTCCCAACTGCTCCCAACCGCCTGGAGCCAGTGAGACTATGGCATTCCCAATTGGGGACTGTTGTGAGGCTGAAGGTATTGGGGAGGGGAAGGAGAAGGGGAAGGGGAAGGGGAGGTGGGGAAATACCTGGCTATTCAGATCTGGTCACCAAACACGGCTAAAAGCCATTTCAAGCAACGTTTCAATTCTGAATGGTGGTCTTTCACCAGGGCGATACTGAGAGTATCTTCCACCCTGGAACGTGCGCAAATATAATATATAAATATATATATTATTTAAAAATTAATTAATTGTGAAACAACACAAATTAATTAAATAAAATTTACTTGCGCACGCCGGGATTTGAACCCGCGACCTTCGGATTCGTAGTCGAGAGCCTTACCCCTCGACCATGGAGGCCGTCAAATTATTTATTACTACATACATTATTTATTACTACATATTATTATGTATTGAAATTATATTAAAATGATTGAAATTTTGTGCTGTATTTACGTGATAATGATAACATAACATCAAAAATGATCGAGTAAATGTTTAAATGTTCATTATAAATTTGTGCTCTATAAATGGGTTATAGCACTACAGCCGACATAAACCACAACATTTTCAATTAATTTCCAAAAGCAATAACAAACATATATTCAACAATAAACTGCCGCACCGACCTCATAATTAAATTATAATTACTACGAATGCATCTGTCCTACTTCTCTTTATCAAATAAGGACAATCAATTAGTGCATCAATCAGTTCATCGTCAAATTCTAACATAATAATAATAATAATATTTATTTATTTGAAACACACATTATTTAATGACAAAATTTAAGAAAGCTTTGACTGCCCAACTAGAAACAAATCCCGTTTTAGGACAGTCAAATTGACAAGTTTAGTTCATATTAAGTGCCATTATACAAAAATAGAAGGGAAAAAATCTAGTATTAACGTAGTAGTTTTGACGGCCTTCATGGTGGAGGGGTAAGGTTCTCGACTACGAATCCGAAGGTCGCGAGTTAAAATCCCGGCACGCGCAAGTAAATTTTATTTAATTAGTATGTGTTGTTTCACAATCAATTAATTTAAAAATAATATATAGTATATTTGCGCACATTCCAGAGTGGAAGATACTCTTAGTATCGCCCTGGTGAAAGACCACCATTCAGAATTGAAACGTTGCTTGAAATGCCATTTAGCTGTTTGGTGACCAGATCTGAATAGCCAGCTACTTCCCCACCTCTCTCTTCTCCTTCTCCTTCCCCTCCCCAATACCTTCAGCCTCACAACATTCCCCAATTGGGAATGCCATAGTCTCACTGGCTCCAGACGGTTGGGAGCAGTTGGGACTCTTGTGCGGTATTCATATAAAAAAAAAAAGTACGGTAATATAATATATCTTAAAAAAAAGTATAATAATTAAGTATAAAGAGATTTGAAGAATAGTATAGAAAAAAAACAATTGTGTATACCAGATAATTTGAGTAGAGTATAATAATTAATATAGAATAATAGTTAGTTCAAAGAAATAAGAAAAAAAGTATAGAGTAATCATTTGCATATACCAAATAATTTGAGTATAGTATAAAAGTTAAGTACTTATAAAGAGATGAGAAAAACAAATATTATAGAGTAAACAATTATGTATATGTATGTGTTTGATAGGACTGGTTGGTGTTATGCTGAAGTACTTATAAAATAGTAGTAATTCACAAAGCCTCAACACTCCCAACGAAGTTTCCAAAGAAGATGATACCTATTTTTTAGTTCATTGTGTTGGATGTGATCATATCATTCCATACAAGAACTAATGTAACTTTAAAAAAAAAAATTATACATATCGTCGGAGGAAAGCAATATTGTTGTAACAGCCAGAGCCATGTAAAAAAACGCAGGATTTTGAGGCTTATATACCAATTAAAAAAAATAATATTGACAAAACGAATATTTTTTCAAACGTCGTACAGGTCTTATTTTTCATTGTAGAGTCACGGGACCCAGATAGATTGACGCAGAAAAAAAATCCATGGA
The DNA here is from genome assembly GCA_022606495.2 of Halesus radiatus. Taxonomy (NCBI): domain Eukaryota; kingdom Metazoa; phylum Arthropoda; class Insecta; order Trichoptera; family Limnephilidae; genus Halesus; species Halesus radiatus. The sequence continues at coordinate 61,962 of JAHDVE020006034.1, read as the reverse complement.
ATGGTGTATACAGAGCGTTTTTTTGGGTAGTGGTGTTTACAGCAGTATTACTTTCCTGTGACGATATATAAACATTTGTTATTGTGCTGACGTATTGCCCATCTCACTGGGTGAGAAACGTCCGTGTTGAGATGGCAATTGACTTATTGTTTGCAACATTAATTTTTTTAATTTACCTGGAGTCTCCCCCAGCTGCAGTGTAGAGAGTGGGCAGCCAGTCGGTGATGTGCATGGTTTGCAGAGCTACACGTTGCCTCTTCTTGATCAGGGGGCTCCAAATCAGGCCCGCTCCCCGAACTCCTCCTTCCCACAGTGTGTTCTTTACCTGAAACAATTTGCAAAATAAATTAATTCTAATTTCACCTTCTATCCTCTGAGTTAGGTACCTATTTTGGTTGGGCAACTTGAAAACTAGCAGCTGTAATGTTATTTTTTGGAATCAAAAAAATTTTAAAACACTGATTTATGAATGATTCTGTTTTTTTCTTTTGTAAAAAATACATTCTTCTTTCTTCATCTGACGAAAGGCCAAGATTAGAATGCAACTTTTCAAAATGTCTTATTATGTATGTACGTGAAGTGAATTTTTCATTACAAATTACACACACAGTCATTTTATTCTTTTCAATCACACCATATTTATCAAACCAATCTATTTGATATGATTTGGAACTTGTACCATTTTTTTTTTAACCTCAGACATAGTACAGGGCTACAACTAAAAATATTTATATTTAGAATACAATAATTTGAGACGAAATTTCTGATTAACTTTCATAGACATTTTCACCGTACCATAGATATTTTGAATTTCAAACAGCCATAGGTAGGTACTTACTTGGACTTGATGGAATATTACAATAAGGAACTGCAGTCCATTTTTAAATTTTTTTTTTATTAATGTTGATATTCAAACTTAATTTTCTGTTTTTTTTTAAAAAATTTTTTTTAAAGTTCGTTTTCATGGTTAAAAAAATTGTTAAAGTTTCAATTTTTTAAAGCCCACCAAAACGCACGAAATATATGTATTGTTGGGTGTGACGTCACACGAACCAGTCAGATTAGCGGTTCAATAGGCAGTAATCGATATTGTATGGATTCCATACAAAACTTCGAGAACTTTAAACTCAAATTTAACTGCTTTTAATTGAAGGAAACATTGTAGAATATCAGCGTCTCGTTACTATTGTAGGCGCATTGTACCAAAGTGCAAAAATACATTCATATCCGCAACTGATTAACAATTTATCAGCAATCAAAGAAAGTCCATATCCAACTTTTTTAAAACCTAAACTGGAAGACTAGGGCACATGTTGGTAACAGAAATTCGTATTATGATACCGCCACATATCAATACCGGGTCCACAGATATTAGCGTTCTGACCGTTACGAGAAATTAAACGATATTTTGGTATTCATATCTATTGAATAATGATTTGGTACGTGATAATAATAATAATAATATTTTGGTGATTTTTATAGGGCCATTTTGGCGAAAATCACATAAAGGACGCTCTACAAATGTTTTTTTTTCCCAATGCTCTTTTTCTCATTATTGAAATTTAGTACAATTTAATTCATTGCAATATTATACTTCTATTTTAAGCAATGCTTGTGTAGAGAAGCGGAGTGTACATATTGCGTTCAGATGGTTATATATTTACACAGTAATGTTTCCTAAAGAGTCACAAGAAGATGCTTAAAATAATAATAATAAAAATAAAATGGTTTTCATAATTATATTACAAAGTTGGTGGTTTAATTAATAGAAAAAATGGAGTGTGTGGCGACAAATTTTGTTTTAGAAGTTAAAATCATAATAGTAATGTACAATGTGACGTAGGATATTTAACATATAGCATAACGGTACTAGCGGTATATTATGTTGTCTATCTTATCACTAACAATAGACAGTCTATCATATCGATAATAAGTACTGGCGTTTCTGACCGCCATCGATTCATTCGGTATTCATCGTTATCTAATATTAATAAATCTTTGGTATTGCCGATATTTCAATAAAAATTATTCCTTCGGTGTCAAAAATGAAAAAAAACTATAAAAATAGCTAGAAATGACAAAATATTACGAAATTTTAAACCGTTATATCCCAGTCACTATTAGGTGTACAGAGACCATTTTAATTTCAAATTGTATGCAAATTTTGTCTACTTCAAAAAGTATTAAATGATTTATCCCGAAAAATTTGTCATTCGGGATTTAAAATCGATAAAAATTGAAGAAAGGTCGAAATTTTTTTATTTTTTTTAATCTCGACTACAAATCCGGAGGTTGTGGGTTCAACTCCCAGCATGCGCATGTAAATTTGATTTAATTAATCTGTGTCGTTTTACAATTAATTCGTTAAAAATAATATAAATATATATAGTATGTTTATGGTGCGTTCCAAAGTGAAAGATGCTTGAAATGGCTTTAGCCGTGTTTAGCGCTAAGATCTGAATAGTCCGGTACTTCTCCACCTTCTTCTTCCCCATCGCCTTCCCCTCCCCATACCTTTTACCATTATAACATACCCCAATAAGGGATGTCATAGTCGCATTGGCTTTGGTCAGTTGGGACTCTTGTGCGGTATTCGCATAAAAAAATGAGTGTCGGGAGAATTCATAATGCAAAAGTAAATGGCAGGAGAATTAATCAATCAATGCAAAAATGACATGAAAAAACCCTTAACAACACCCACGATGAATAACATAATACCGATAGACTAATATATCAATATTGGGTAATATCACAAAAGAACAGGTGTGATTCCAAACTATTCCATCAGTTTTCTACGCATGCATCAGTTTTGACGCATGCGCAGCATCTGCGGACTTGACAAAGTCCGTGACAGCAGTGGACAACTTGAATAAATTGAATAGGTTTGAAAAATTGACGTAACTTTAATGGCTGGAAATAAAAATAAGTATATTATGCATTGTAAGAAATGACAGGTTTGAGGTATCATTAGAAATCCTCCGCTTCCAGAATAACTGAAGAAATAATCACCAAAGTGCCAATGACATTGTGTTGTGCAAGTGGTATAGATTATTACGTAGACAAATTCGTTAAAATTGGCATGAATTTTCATCAAAAACTCTCAAGTAGTCGCAATAAACAAACATAATGATTTTACGGGCAAAATGAACATTGTAAACAGCGAAATTATAAGCCATATAAGCAAGTTTAAGAGCGAAAAAAACTTATCTAGTTATAGTTGGGCTCAAAAACGGCATGTGTGACGTCAGAAGCAGTGGTACCAACAGAACACGGTGTTTTGGTGGTACGACAAGGCTGCCATTTAGTTCAATACTGGTACATCTCCCCATTCTACGTTTTATAAAAATCAACACGTGGGTCATGTAAAAAGCCTGCGTGGGTCAGTGTCTGACCCGCGAGTCATAGGTTCGCCATCACTGGTATAACACATCAGATGTGCAATGTAATAATCAGTAATACGCAAACCTCACCACTGAAAGCAACACAAAAATGTGCAACTTTTATAGTACCTATCTAAAAGAACAGGATGTTTCCTGCATGCAAAGAAATAATAAATGTCCAAAGATCTTACCCCTCTCAGAGGCCAATTGGAAGCAGCGTTTATGTTAAATCCTTCCGCCGGGCCTCCGTTATCAGTTGAGAATATCACAATACTGTTGGACAGCATTTGAGACACACTCAGGGCATTCACAATGCGACCTACGGACTCGTCCAGTTTTGACATCATTGCTGGAAATAAAACAAATAAAATATTGTAAAACCTCTTTTCTACTTGGAGATTGAAACTTTTATCACGTCAAAACTTCTCTTCATTTTCTTCATTTCGTTCTATCAGCTCTGTGTTTCATCCTTATACATTATATATTCATTCATTCACATTCACCCACCACTCTATATAGGACAATAGTTCACTGTTATTGAAAACAATCACTCGTGCTTTAAAACAGCACGGTGGGTAAGGGTACTTGGTTAGCACTGGAACCATTCTTGGCGTAACGTTGGACAGAAACCTGACATATAGCTCCCACCTGGAAAATGTTAACAAGAAGACCAAGACTCTTATAAATATCATAAGAAAACCAGCTGGAATTACCTGGGGTGATAACGCAAACACCCTATGAACAGCTACGATCGCCTTGGTCTACTCGGTAGCGGAATGTTGCGCTCCAGTGTGGGCTAGAAGTGCATAGAGACAGAAGATCGACGTGCAACTAAATACTGCTATGCACACGGTGAGTGGAATACTTCCTACCATCTAACAACAATGGCTCTTTGCCCTCTCGAACATCGCACTGCTCACTGTAAGACGAGAGATAGCAACTCTCAGGGAATACAAGAAGGCCGTGGATAGTAACTTTCCACTTCAAGTGAACTTGCAAACCTCCCGGCCAGCCGCCTGACATCCAGGAAATCTTTTTGCTTCTATCACGATACTCCCCTCCTCCTCATTGTAGCCCTACTATTAAATTGCCAGGGTTCTCTTACCCTCGGAAGATGTGGACCTCACTAAACCACATCCGGTGCAGTCACAGCCATGTTGTACGTATATGATGCATAAATGGGGCCTAAAGGATTTTGAACTGTGTGAATGTGGAATTCAAACAACAGAACACATTGTAGAAGAATTGCCCCATAATCAGTTTCTCTATGGCACATCTGTGCTAAACCAAGTGACTCCTGATGCTGTCGACCGGCTGAATAATCTTTGCATCCCAATATGACCGCCACTAATTCTCCTCCACCATACGAAGAAGAAGAAGTGGAACCATTGATGTGTGAGTGGAACGCATTGAGTTCAATGCTCACAGCGGATACTTACTTACCCGCCTTTTCTGAACAAGATTATTCTTTGTATAAATCTTATGTTGGGTGTTTCAAACTCTATCCACATTCATTAATTTGTAAATTTTGATATTTAAATTTTATCCGTTAAATGCTGATGGGGTTCAACAGGGACCATTCTATGTCAAAAATTAAAAATGATGCCGATCTTCGATTTGATTCCTATCAAATGCGATAGAATTTAGAATATCTTAACTTTAGTGTTTATAGTAAACATAAAGTATGTTTTAACCCTTTAATGATTGAGAATCTGTTTTCTACCTGCAAACTTCCTGCGAGGATAATTGGCGATGTTGGGGAACTTGGCCACCTCGCTGTCGGGGGCGGGCAGTGGATTGTAGGGGTTCCCTGAGTGCACAGCGGCGTGGGCCACGTACAGGAAGAGCGGCTTGGAGCTGTTGTGCGTCCCGATCAGCTTCACCGCCCGCTCCGTGAACACGTCCGTCGAGTACTGGCCGTGTAGATCCCAGGCAACGTCCATATCTGATCTTGAAGAAAGCAAAAATTATATTAGAGATAATTACTTTACTTGAATTTTACTATAAAGCCGAAATTCTGAAAATTTTTACAAACCGCAACATCTAAAAATATATATATTTACTGATTACCGTTTAACGCGTAAAGCCTCGTTTAGCCAAAGTAGAATGGTAAGCATAATTTTTTAGAGTTTGCTATTGTTTTAGGATATTTTCTAGTGTTGTAAGCGCCCCAGGAGGGTGATTCCCGTTCTTCTTAAGGATAAGGAATTATCCTTATCGTTAATTAAAGAGGTTTGCTTAACTGCAGTTCCAGTTTTCTCGGATGATAGCTAGAATCATTAACTGCTAGTGATAGTATCCTTACGTGAAAGACGACTTCAGACCTGTAACTTACCGAATGATAAATACCATAAGTGAACATATTTTAAAATTATCGATATTTGCGTAGCTATAAATGCTGTCATCCGAGAGAACCGAAATTGCAGTTAAGCAAAAAGTGTTTAATTTTAACGATGGGGATAATTGGTTGTTGGTAAGAAGAACAGGAACAGGAATCGCCCTCCCGGGGTGATGTTCCACAATAATGTTGGTAAAGAAATTAACCAAGTATTATTATTTACAATACTTGCGCTAACCTAACCTAACCTCACATCCTTATTATTATTATTATTCCAGAAAAAAAAAAATTTGTGTTGAAATCTTACGGAAAGTCAATAGCGAGTAATTTTATAAATCTAATTTTTGCATTGTTGTTGAAAGGACTAATATAACCTCACCTCTTCTCATGTCCAGTCCCCACGAGCCACGCTCATCTGCCGTATGGTCAAAGTAGTCCTGGTGTCCTGACCAGTAGCCCAGGTGGGATTCAAAACTACAATTATAAGTGAAAACATTTATATAAATACATATTTCAATATCGAAGAAAGCAATTACATATTTTGTGGCTTGACATTATACTCAAACATTCTTTGTTTAAACATACGTATTTGGTTACTTAAAAAAAAATAACAATGAGCTACCAAAAAACATACATACTCTAAGTTTGCAGACATTTGACATAATTTCGTCGCAGGAAAGCAATAGTGCTGTAACCACCGCTACCCCCGAAAATACTTTGTATACACTATTCCAGTTTTTTTTTTCTGTGTCGATTTATCTGGGTCCCGTGACTCTACAATGAAAAATAAGACTTGTACGATGTTGGAAAAACTCTTCTCTTTGTATATATTTTTTAATTGATATAATAAGCGTTAAAATTCCCAAAATTCCGCTTTTTTTTTTACATTCGGTCTTGGCTGTCACAGCAATATTGCTTTCTTGCGACGATGTGTATATCACCATTCGGCATGCAATGATGCAATACCATTAACGTGACACGAAACAAATTATTCAGGAGAGTGAAAAAACCACAACACATATGCAATATTTTCATTGGAAGTGGTGTTACATGTTGTCCAAAGAAACAAACATTTTAACAATTATTTGGCATTCTATGGATGAACATACTCGGAGCAAATGATTACGAATCGAATGACATTAAAATACAATTTTTGAAAAAATTGTCATATTCGTGGTATTGCAAACCAAACGACAATATGTATCATGAGAAGAGATTATTTTAGGACTCTGGTGTTACATACGTCGCTTGCATTCAAGGCAAGGCATGCGAGGGAAGTATTCCGTCATATTGGAGAGAGTTCAGAAAAATTTCTGAGATTTCTCTACCTGAGGGAGGATGGCTATTGGCTACTACCCATGGCTCTATCCTACCCACTTTCTCTTAGGTATGCTCGGAATGAACCATCTGCGAGTCAGAAGGGATGTGCACATTGTTACACATTTCTTCAGACTGATTCTTGTTAATCAATTCAGATATTGACATATTTAGCATTAACAAAGCTGCTTTTAAACGTCAAGCTTTGTTGCCGCTAGTATAAAATGTAACTATTTTGTCATTTATTTTATACACCATGTTAAATCTTGCAGTATAATATTTATTCAATTTAACAGATTATCTTTAAAAACACCTTAAATTGAAAATTTTGTAAAGTTTTTAAAATAATAGGGAACATGAGTCCACTTTTTTCTGACGGGTATCGTTCAGTATGGATTACGTCATGCGCACCTCCGCCTGCTACCTCTCGGATTCTGCCCGCTTTGGTGGTGTTTAATAAATTCTAACTTTGAGAATTAATTTAACTATGAAAACAAACTTAAAAAAAAGTGTATTTAAGTTTGAAGGTGAATATTGATAAAAAAAAAAATAAACTCAAATTCCCTATTAATGAATTGAATTGAAAGAGTTAAATGCGTATCGGACGGTTCCGGTCAAACATACACATGTTCCATTTATTGATCAAATGCATAAATACATACAACCAGTGGCGGCTCGTGACTTTGAGTGAGCCAGAGTGCTAAGATTGAAAAATAAATTTTGAAAAAAAAAATATCTTTTTCAGCTTCAACAACATCAATAACGTCGTATTTTTCAATCTTAGCACTCTAGCTCACTCAAAAGTCACGAGCCGTCACTGCATACAACTATGAGTTTTATGTGGAAAAGGACATTGCTATGCAAGTCACGGCTCAGAGCCTAATAAATATACACAGGAAAGCTGAAAGCAGATATATTTACATAACGAAACAATTTACAGTGTAAACAATATGGTAAAGTTTGTTCAGAATTGTAGTAGCATTAACTGCTTATCTTTAACTGTTAACTGTGCCTTTATTGTAATCTGTTCTCATTTGATGCATAATGATATTTTATAGGTGTCGCAACAAGAGTTGACCTGAACACAGTACTCACACAGATGCATCACTTGGATACAGCATGTTTCAAATTTATTATTCAACTTCAGAAAAGAAAACTCAAGTGAAAATTTAAAAGTTCATTTAAAAAAAGAATGCAATGTAAAACATTGTGAATACCTGTAAAAACTTTTTAAATAGTCAAACTTGATGGACACCACTGTCGCAAGAATATAATAATAATATGTAATTGGATCATTTGTATAGCGCCGTTTTTGTGTAAAATCACCTCAAGGGCGCTGTACAAATATTACTTCCTATTCATTAACTAATTATGTACAGACAGATACAGAAAAACATACTTACCTGGCAGGTCGCTTCAGATGAACACAGTTTTATTAGAAAATTTTAGAATAGAGGTGAAAGTTTTACAGTTTTACAGTTGCTATTTTATCCTCCTTTTTCTATTGATGTTACATTTATTAGAAGATTGGTGGCGCAAGAAGAGTTGGTATTTATTGAAATATTTATAATTTTTAGGACTGAACCTTAAAAAGCGTAAGAAGCTTTTAATAGATATTAACATTTTTTATTTATTTTTACACTTTTAGTTATTTACAGTGTTGCGGGCTGTAGACGCATTTGCGCACTGATGCGTGAATTTTTAAACTTTTTCTATTTAATGACTTTAGGTAAACACTAACCGGCTGGCCTAGCTAAGCAATTTACGGCTGCATTTCTTCAATTTATGGATACGATTGTCTGAAAATATGAGTAACATACATATTCACCAATACACACAATCCTAAGTTTGTGTTGTTTGGGGTCAACTTTGATTGCGTGATGTGATCTGTACCAATTTGAAAGAAAATTTATACTCCTAAACCCCGGATAGGTGTCTGTTTGAAAATGTTTGATCATTTTCACCGGAAGTAAGGGAAAATTGACCTTACTTCGAGCACACAGAGACCAGTGGTTAGTACTGACTTTAACTCTATATCACGTCAGAGTGTTGGGCCTTCACAAACATAGCAAAGCCAAGTATAGTGGATATTTATATACAGAGGAAGCTTCTTTGGAGCTGTCCAAGAAAATATTGCTTGACGAACAACGTTTATATCAATTGTTTGGAGAGCCATCAATAATAACTTGATTTATAAAACTAGAACGGCACTGAAATGGTCGTTGATGGTACCCATAAAAAAGAGACATTTCTCACCCTCTGTGAAGCGGTGAATATTCCGCTTTATAATGTCCAAGATGCCACTTCCCCACGATGTGGTTGGAGTAGCCTAGGTCCTTGAGGTATTCCGGAAGGATCTTCTCTTTTAGAGGCAGACCCCGAGGCTCTGCCGCATAAAGGACGGTGTGCTGCATACCTAAAATGAAAAATAACTATTCATAAATTTGTATTATTTCGCACAATGTCATTATCAATACTTCCACATCTACACTGTACAATGCATTGCGAACGCTATCAAAAGCCTGAAAAAAGTAAGCGTTCCATTGTTTTATTTTTATTGTGTGAATCATTAACGCCTTTTGGCTTTTACATAGTATAACATTAAGTATAAGACATATACTATAAATACTATACTTTGTAGTATCACCATCTCTTCAATCACCAAGATAATGAAATTAGAATATTTACCCTACCTGTATGTATGGGGTATTTTCCGGTCATGAGAGCCGATCTTGAAGGTGTACATATTGGATTCACATAATAGTTGTTGAGAATTATGCCAGAATATGCCAGAGCATCAATGTTAGGAGTTGGAATCTGGTTGGATCCATGAAAACCCACATCGTTCCAGCCCTGCAATCACAAATAACCTACTTACACAATCACTTAACATAAATACACCAGTAAATCACTTATTTATTTTGGAGATGATAAATAATCATTCTGTGTCATTTATAAATATATCTTAATGCTTTATAAATTATTTCTTACCAAGTCATCTGCCAAAATGAAGATAATATTGGGTCTGCCTCCCGCTTGACATTTAGAAGCTGTCAGAAAAATCAAATATATCGCGCCAACGGCGAATTTGCGGAAGTGGGCATTTTTATACTCTGGTGTTGGCAACATTTCATCTGAAATCACAAAAAAATTATGTTGCTAAAAATGTAAAATAAACTGTGAATAATGTTATTCTTATTGTGTTGAAAACCGATTTCATTTTCTTTTAAAGTCGGCGTTTTGACCGGATATATAAATGTACGTTTTTCTTTCAGTTTTGTAACGTCTTCTTTTGACAGCCGCTTGTTGCAAAACGTCAGATAGGTACCTATCACGTGTGTAAAACTTGCGACGAAGCATATTATATAGTTTTGCTAAAGTAACAATAATTTTATAATATTATTTATAACTAATAAACTGGCGTACTTTTGTTAGGAAGACTTGTGTATAATTCGAACAATATTAATTAGCTCCGCCTGTTAGTTGTTGTGACCGGCTGCTAGAAAAATATGTACTCCTGTGAAGTCTGAAGTCACAACTCAGTGGGCTTTGTTTAATCGATCTCGAAGAATGCGCAGTCTCCATTTCTCCGATCAAGATTTTTTTAAACGTTTCTGAAGTAAGCGCGGTTCAAAATACGGGCTATACCTAGTATTTATTATTATTCAATAATTTTATGCGTTATCTAGCAAAAAAATAAGCGGTTTTAGTTTTTTTTTACATTAAGGGTCCAGTATAAGACCGCGTATTCACCGCCGTTCGGAATTTTAGGCTTCAAACTCAAAACCACGGACCACCACGATCCGGCAGCAGGATTGGGGAAATGTGGATAATGTAGACCACGCCGGATTAAAAAAAATGTTCAGCGTATTGATGCAATACGAAACAAAAAAAATTTGCTCTATATTTTTTTCGTCTATTCGCTGTATAACAATAAATTAATAGAAGCTTGACAGACTTAACTTAGCAGCCGGAAAAGGGAGGATTTTTTTGCAGCTTACTGCAAAGTAAAGCAAGTCGATCTGTTGGTATAGGTTAGGGTAAATGATGAGAATATGTTTTTTTTTTTAAATTTGTATATAATATATTAATAATTGACAGTACCCATACAAAGTGCTTCCCTTTCACAAAATATTTTTTTTTGTTACTATTTACGTATTTATTTCTTCACAGCATAATCTTTTATTTTTGCTTCGGAAATATTATAGAAATGGATAACGTGGACCACCTGCTCAGAAATACTTATAAGCACAGTTTTTGACATAGGGAATTATTTTCATGGCTTTTGAATCAAGGAATCGGATTTTCGATTATCCACTTGTGGATTCAAGATGGTTGAAATGAATTAGATGCTTTTTTTATAAGGCTGTTCTTTCAATGGCTTTGGTTTTTATTAATGGTTAAAGAATCCGACTATTACATTTAACTTAGGAACCAAGATGGCGGATGTGAATTAGATCCCGTTTATTAAACGGGAATAAGAATTATTTCTCTTTTTATAGTTTTTGGGATTTCGGAACGCCCTTCAATATTGTATACTAAACAGCAGTAAAAATATAACATAGGTAGATAACAATGATTTACAACCCACTCCAGACGCAGACAATATGCTTGAATACAATTCACCAGTAGTTCAGCCAATGAAGGCAATAAGAAAAACTGAAATTTTGCAGGTGAATAATACCTATAACAGAGAGTATTTTCACAAAAGTCTCCTATCTTCCCCTTCCACAAGCAAAGTAGACCAAATATGCTATAATTTGAAATCAAATACGTTTCTAAGGACTTAATAGTGTCCGAGATACAGCGGTTCTAAATTATGCAAATTTTTTGTAAGTTGTCATTCTTCGCTATTTTTTAGTGTTTTGGTCAATTTTGACAGTGAAGGACTAATTTTTCGGTAAAGGTTAATCAATACTTTTTAAAGTAGGCTAAAGATGGTACAATTTGAAAACAAATTGGTCTCCAAGGACCTAATACCGTCCGAAATACAGCTGTTCTAAATGAAGAAAAACATCCTATGTTATCATACTTCCAGTGCGCAGGTCTTTTATATTGTGCCGTATAATAAATTAATCTCTTTTTGGACCATCTTAAAGAACGTTGCAAAGAAATGTGATTACAACAAAAAAATCGAAAATACGTAATTCTTTCATTCTGGCAGTTTAACACCTCTCTTCCCAGCTATTCGTCATAAAACAGACAAAAATATCGAATTTCAAATCGACGTCCGCTCGCTCTGAAGGACTTCTCACAACTGATTTACTCCGGCGAAATAAATTGTTTTATCAACAATCGCGCGGGCCGGAAATTCTCATACGTTTTTTGTATGACGGAACTGAATTTAAAAATTCCTGAACTTTGAGGGAATTACAGTGAAAATCTAGATTTACTGAATTATTTTTAATAAACGCTCTTGGTTCTTGTTCTTATTTACTCTGAGATTGTGGAAAGATTTTAATTAAATATTTTTGTAATGGGTGCAGTTAACATAACGGCGAAGGCACTGTCGAGCGTTTTACTTAAAATTACAGTAGATATTTCATATATAATGTAAAATATTACAGTTTAAGAATTTACGTCACTGAAAACCTTAGACACTATCGTAACTTTCTGTTAAGAATTTGCAGATAAATTATGTGTTGTATTGCTTACGTTAGCATACTGCGAAGTGACGTTTAGCGCCTTGTTTGAGTCTGCCCCCTTAAGGCGTCACACGTCATTTCTATTTTCCAACAATCGCGAACCGGTTCCCTTGGTACTTGTTTCTCAACTGAAAATACACATCGAAGGTTTTTGTCATGCGCCACAGGCTATAATTTCTATTTAACGAACAGATTATTTTAGGGTAAATATGTAGAAATATTACAACGAAGGACAATTATTTTAGTCACCGGAGGAGCAAAATAATGCATTTGAATTAATTTAAAGCTTGGTAAAGTTGGAGGTTTTTGTATGGTTTAAAACAGGGGTCGGGAACTTCCGGCCTGCGAAGCTTTTTGGTTCGGCCCGCGAGCTCTTTTGGTCCGGCCGGCTAAAAGCACCGAAAGCAAAAAAAAATCGAGAGAGCCGTGTGTGTGTGCATGCATGTGTACGAATATGTAAATTCATGTTTCTTGTCGGGTGCCCATAAGATCGATAACACAACGCAATATCACAAATTGCAATCGGAAAGCGAGAACGTTTAAGTTCGAACTTTAATTTTGTAAAAACGTTTTTTTGCGTTTGGAACACGACAGTCGATTTTCCTTTCTTCGGATAATATTATATATGTCTTCAAATAAGAGTCTACAATTTTGACTTTCGGTAAGTTGGACTACATTTTGTGATGATATAACATTAATACAAGCCCGTGGACTCACTCTAACTCTGAAGTAAAAGCCATCCTCGTGTTCCCAGTGAAATTTAAAAAATTCTAGTTGCAGTCCACATGCTGCAAAATTCGAAGGAAAACCAATCTCGTGCAGTTATAGAATTCTAGTTGCAGTCCATATGCTACAAAATTCGAAGGAAAACCAATCTTGTGCAGTTATAGAATTCTAGTTGCAGTCCATATGCTCCAAAATTCGAAGGAAAACCAATCTCGTGCACTTATAGAATTCTAGTTGTAGACACATATGCTGTATTATAATTTATGAACATGGAGTTTGGGCATGCATTACATTGTTCCATTTTGTTATTCGAAGAATTCTTGCGAGATGTAAAAAGAAACCTTTTTCAATTGGTACTTGATGAGGTTATAATAATTATATCAAGGACCCCCTCTCATCATGTTTCATCTGAAAACCTAAGTCCGACCCGCAATTGAAATTACAAACATCAAAATGGCCTTCCTCGGCAAAAAGATTCCCCACTCCTGGTTTTGGGACAAATAATACGAACATCCTGTAAAAACAATAAATTATTGTTCACAAATAGTGACAAGAAAGAATTCAGCCATATTTTTTTTTAAATATATTTTTAAACTAACTAACTAACTAACCATCACGCCGTTTCCCCGCAGGGGTAGGCAGAGAGGACGGACCGCCAAACAACTCGATCTTGGCATACACTTCTTGCTTCATTCACTTTCATACAACGTCTCATACATTCTCTTCTGTTATTCCGACTTCTGACATGGCCCGACTCAAGTATTTGATTCACTTGATCGTGCCACGTCTTCCTTGGACGTCCCCGGCTTCTTCTTCCATTCACATTCGCGTCATATATTCTCCAAACCATTTTTAAACCAAAACTAAAAACTTAAAACCTTTTTTATATATAGTTAATATCTTGTATTATATATAAAAGAGGTTTTTAGGTTCTTAGTTTGGGTTTTATACAAGAAGAAAAAAAAATGACTTAAAAATGAAGTGCTTATCTGCATATTTACTGATTTTAGATTTAGAGAATCTCGTGTATTGTTTTTTCTGTATAAAAACTACATGGATACATTAACAAAAAGTTTCCACCTATGAAATAATTCGCCGGGGTTTTTCTGACCAGCCGAATATTTTTTTACATTTCTATATATAAAAATGAATTTTTTGTCTATCAGTCCCCGATTTTATCGAAAATTACTTGACCGGTTTCGCTGAAAATAGCACAGTTTGTTCTTATTAGTGCCGGGAAGGTTTAGAGAGTAATTTGAATGAAATCCAATATGTAAAACTGTTGCTTTAAGGTTTTAAAATTAGTATGAAAAACATTGAACCCGCCATGCTGTATTGAAGTTAGCCCATAAGATATACCATTCTGGTTAGCCATAGATTACATATTCAAAATAAGAACGTTTGTTTGGGCAGAATATTTTCAAAATGGAAAATACAAGTTGGTACCTACTTAAGAACTTTATTACTTAGATACATAAAAAATAAATGTTGAGAATGAAATGAAATTTCAAAAGAACGTTTCTTTGTTTCATTGTTTAGAGTAATAGTCGTCACAAGGCATTACTTTCGCTGTCAAATTAATTATGGCACCCAAACGACAAGCAAGAATTCACAATTTCATAGCTTTATTCAAAAAAAAATCCTGGCCAGGCACACATCAGGTAATTACTTATAAAACTTGCAGTCCAATATACCCAGTGTTATTTTTACAATTACCTCACATGTAGGTGTGAAAGAACCACACATTGCAATACAATGATTTATTATTGTGATGACATTAACCGGATGCTCTTATACCTAGTTTACATGATATAACTATAATGATCCCAAATGCTGGAAACGGTGACTGATTAAATAACCGACATGCCATTTTTATGCCAAATTAACATAATAATGTGTTTTGCCGGCAGATAATCCGCTCCGTGGTGATTACCCATCCATTACCACGTATTTCGGAACACAGCACAGCGCAGCGGGTGGCTGGCATATAACTACGTCCAAAATGTATCTACTTATGTCAATGCTGAAAACCGAAATTAAAATATATGTTAGCTTGGCAATAAAATGAAGACATTTAATAAAGTGGAACAATTTTTTTCATATGGCACCACTAAGCTACTCAATTTGTTCTACATGTTAAAACAAATGTTCACATTCGAATTTGATAGTTCGTTTTAAAGAAACAATCCAAAACAACATAACTCGATTACATAATCTGCGAATTACTTAGATTTTGTTTTAACATCTGATAAATGGGTATTTTGATATATACATTTTAGAAAAACAAAAAAAATCGCCTTTCCATGTAATTATCTTCCTTGCAGAGAATCATATCCTTTCTGAAAGTACCAATTTTTTTTGAAGACCATTTTATTTAAGTAAAAAAAATGCATTTGGACCACTGTGTTTTTTAAACATACTTTAATTTTTGTCATATTGGTGTTCCCATTTAAAACCTTTTTAAACGATCGAAGCGCCCTCAATTTTGTCTGCTTTTAAATGTCAGACTTGGAATTGCCGTTCTGTTGAATGGAGCTAGCAAATATGCAAGTAAACCTCAAATATATATATATATATATATATATATATATACGAGTATCTTCTGAAATGTAATTTGGTATGTAAATGGTAAATAAAACATGGATGCATGTTTACATTACAAAAAAAACTTTGATATATATGAGATACGAGTGTAAACGCCGAATTTAAAAAAAAAATGCATGGGTATACCGGAAAGTTTTAACTATTCTCAACGCACACACCGGGGATCGAAAACTGTACGGCGATGTTCATCGAAGCAAGTAAGTATGGAGGCGGTCCTACCTGTTTTAGCCGGGGATTTATGAACACGGTAAACTCTATAAATATTTTTTTCTTAATTTCGTTGGCCAGTTCATCCCGCGGAACGATTTAATTATTAAGACTGTGATAAAAAAGTGAAATATTATGCCTTACTGCCGATTTTTTTAACATAATTAATTATATTGAATCGTTTAATTTGGACACGGATCCTCGACGAAATTAAATTATGACTGTAAGTAAGTACCGGCCCATGGTTATTTCATGTGCTCAAAATAAAGCACAGAATATTAAATTTATAGCTTGGAATTTAATTATAGATATTTATTATTTTGGAACTACAAAATGTCATTACTATGGCTACGCCAAACTACTCACTAAAATCTTTGAAATGCGTTATAATTAATATTTTAGCGTTTTATATCTATTTATAATTTTGATTTATTTTTTATTTAATTTACGTTACGGAAAGTACCACTAATTTCTGAACACCGTTTAATTAAAGAAGAAATGTGCACTTGAACCACTGCGCTTTTTTAAATACCAAAGAACAAATACAAAAATAACTCGTTTTAAGGCATTTGTGGATTCCCACGAGGGCGATACTTAAGGCATTTTCATCTCTGGAATAAAATGTAAATATAAATACGTAAGTAGAAAGCGAGTAGACACTTATATAAGTAAATAAATTTATTTGCACTTCACCGGATTTTGAACCCGCAAACTTTGGACCAAGAGCTACAGCTTTAACCACCATGCCACGGACTTGAATCGTATAGGAACCTATTTCAGTTGATGCTAAATTATTTCTGGAGAATTGTTAAATCGCCCAGCCTCGCAGCGATTGGGCGGGTACGAAAAATGGTGTATTTTTAAATTTTGTTCCTTTTGTAAAGTTAACCCAGCTGGACTCCGCGAGACAATAACCTCATGCATGTAGGTACCCAGGTGCTGTGTGTTGTGAATTCCTATGCATTGTATAAACAAGCAGGTTTGTTTCACAGATTGGCGCAAATTTACATGACAGTGAATCATTATTTAAATATTTGTGTAAGCTCGAACTGTGATTTTTTTCTCATATATTTTTGACATTGAATGACATTAGATTAATGCCATTACAAACAAAGATAGACACGTTGTAGATTTAACAAAGTGGCAAGCAAAAGATACGGTAATTGTCGTATTTTGATTTGAGCGATGCGCGAGGTCGTGTGCTATCTCTAACAGAATTGCATTAAATGCCAAATGTGATGCATTCCTCATTTCTCATGCCCTCCTATGTGAGTGTTACCATTACACGGCAAAAACTAGTAAAAAACAAGAAATAACAATTTATACATAAGTGGAAGCAAATGACTTATTTTCATAAACTAGCTGATGTGTACCGGCCTTGCTCGGGATTTTTTTTGGAATAAAGTTATGAAGTAGTGAATTCTGGCTTGTCGTTTGGGTGCCATAATTGATTTGACAGCGAAAGTAATGCGCTGTGATGACTATTACTATCTAGAAACATTCATTTGAGAAAAATATTTTATTCTAAACATTTATTTTTTCAAAATATATCAAAATAATAAAGTTCTACCTACTTGTGTTTTCCATTTTGAAAATATTCTACCCAAACAAACCTTCTTCTTTTGAATATGTAATCTGTGGCTAACCAGAGTGGTATATCTATGGACTAACCTCAATACAACATGGCGCGTTCAATGTTTTTCAACAGTTTTACAAAATCAAGTTGTGATCTTACATACTCGTATGTCATAGATAGAAAAATAAGTGCATGCGGTATGGTGGACGGCTTTGCAATGCGGAAATAAAGCCCATTCGCTTAAAGGCTTTTTAAATTCTTCTTAAATTCCTTTTCTCCCAACTTCCTTCAGTCATAATATTCCCAAAATCGGGAATCCCATAGTAAAAAAAACCTCTGATTGTTAATCTGTTCTACAATACTTGTGAGAATAATAATAATAAAATCATAAGTAATACGTGTTATGAGTTAAAATAACACCTAATTATAATCTTACTCGAGACTGGGCTTTACTAATTAGTAGGTAATTACCTAATTATGTAGGAAACTACGAGTTGGTAACTCAAATGTAATTATTATAAAAAGACACAATGTTAGCGAAATAATTATTGTAATAAGGAACTCCAGTGAAAAATATAATGGCCTTTGAAATAAATATTCATCTAGATCAGCAAACGCCGTTTCAGAATGTATTACTTTTATTATATTTAATTTTACACGTAGATTTTATAAATCGTTATTTAAAAGTGAATAAAAAATCATATCATCGAAACACCTTGTTATGTTGGTACCATTTCATTTGGAACATCTGACGTCACATGCGCATTCTGTTTTTGGATTAGTATAGAAATTTTAATTTTTCGATTATGTTTTTTATTTTTTTAGTTTTACCCAAATTTTAACTTAATTGAGGTGACTATAACTCTGTAATTGTTGTTCACTATTTTTAAAAATAATATTATTAATCAAAGAAATTAGTGTATTCACGAGCAAACCAATTATCAAGGTTTATTATTATTGTTTGAATTAAAGGTTCTAAAAAGGTACACGATTTTCTTACTTATGTTTAGTTATGACTTACTATGACTAGAAAATAAAATTATGTACGGTAAAGCTCATCATTGTTTTGACATTTGACATTCTAACCTCAAAACTGGTCAAAACCGACCAGCTATAGATTTTGGAGCATGTTGGCGGGCTTTGAAAATTTGAAACTATGAAAACTAACTTTAGAAAAAAAAAACGATAATACTGGTATTTAAGATTGAACGGAATTATTGACAAAAAAAATGGACTGGATTTCCTTATAATAAGTACTCGTGTGTTGGGTTTGTTAGAGTATTAACTTTCCACAAAACATCGTATTTTAATATTTAGAACGGGGTGCGGAGGGGTTTTTTAAGTAGAGGAAGGAGTCATGACTGTATTTTTTATGTGATACCACACAAGAGTCCCAGCTGCTCCCAACCGCCTGGAGCTAGTGAGACTATGGCATCCCCAATCGGGGCATGTTGTGATGCTGAAGGTATTGAGGAGGGCAAGAAGATGGAGGGAGAGGAAGGTGGGGAAGTACCTGGCTATTCAGATCTTTCTCATTCACCAAACACGGCTAAAGCCATTTCAAGCAACGTTTCGATTCCGAATGGTGGTCTTTTACTAGAGTGATACTGACAGTATCTAAGACTTTGGAACGTGCCGCAAATATGCTACATATTATTTGAAATTATTAAATTGTGAAATATCACGATACAATTAAATAAAATGTACTTACGCACGCCGGGATTTGAATCCGCAACCTCCGGATTCGTAGCCGAGCACGGAGGCCGTCAAAATTGTACCAAAAGTAGATCTCACCAAAAAGCGCTCAATTATCTCCAGAGTATATATTAAAGTAAGTGCACAAAGTACGTCTATTGCCCAAAACCATATAAAATCACCCTACAAAGCACTTTTATCTCTTGATCATCCCACAAGCGACTTAAATCTCCCACAGGTGGGCGATATTACGCGCGTTGGGAATCACTGATCAAAATCATGGTAGTAGGAAGAATTCAAATACTGCCAGGTTATTCGTAATCTTGGAATGATTTTCCTTTCTTTTTAAAGAAGAAAATTCGTAAATAATTTCCACGGATATCTACGAAACTGTTGAAGATTTATTGGCCATAACGGAATATTTTAAAATATATTTCCACAATATACTTAACCGTGTTATCTCGGTAGATGCATATATTTTTCTAACTTGCTCACAAGCACATAATTTCCACGCTGGGGTAAGTATCTATTAAGGAACGTCATATGACTCTGTCATGGCACACACTCCTTGCTTCATTCGTATTCATACATCGTCTCCCACGTTTATCCTCTTCTGTTATTCCGACTAGTGACATGATGTACTTGATCGTGCCGCGCTCGTCTGTTTCTTTTATTTACTAACGTGTCATATATTCTCCGGACCTTTCTTTCTCTGACCATCTACTATATATATCCACAGAATGTGATTATTTTCGATCGTTTTATCGCCTGGCCCCCTAATCTATTAGTTATTGCATTCTGTCTACTGTCGCCCTTCACCTGTCAGTTACTCGTACATGCTTTACTGCTATAAATCAAGGTATCAGAACTCTATTGTGGACTGATAGCCTTGTTTCCTCTGACAACCTTGTGTGAGCGACGGCTGCATTCAGTTTTATAGCATTTAGAATGAAAGTTCTAAAATTATAAATATGTACATACGAGTACAATCGACTCTTATACATTGTATACTAAGGAATCTTATTTTTGGTCTCCTTGATTGTAATGACTATATTTTTGTAATTAAATTTATCTGTTGTATTGATGGTATTTTGCTGTTTCCTTTCTTGTCTTTAAAAAATATGATGGTCTCCTTGATTGTATATCTTCCTGATATCTGCTGAATTGATGCTAATTTGCTCTTTCTTATGTTGTATTTTAAACTAATATGATGGTCTCCTTGATTGTATATCTCCTTGATATCTGCGGGTATCTTTGTAATTATTTAAATGCTACTATTGTATTAAGAGATTCTCACTGTAAACAAACTATACTATCGTTTTTGAATTTCTCAACTTGTGTGATACTTGCTGATATATTGATATTTTTATAATGTTATTTAAATGCTATTATGTAATTGGAGTTTGTTATCACTATAACAAAACTGTTCTACTGTTTTCGTATTTCAATTTATTTTTTTCAACTTGTGTAAATTGGCACAACGTGCATGTACCTGTATTGTTATATTATTGCAATTCTATTTGTATGATATTTTTATTGCAATCTTTATATGTAAAAATGAATGTTTGTCTGTCTCTCTGTCCTCGATTTTCTCTAAAATTATTTGACCGGTTTCGCTGAAAATAGCACAGTTGATTCTTATTAGTGGCGGGAAGGTTTAGAGAGTAGTTTGAATTAAATCCAATATGTAAAACAGTTGCTATAACGTTTGTTACGTAACAAAAGGGTGACCCTAGGTTAATTCTAGCTTCTTATCACAAGGAAATAGCTGGAAATCCATTTACGAAACGACCCTCCAGAAATCACAATAATCAACCAATCCGGTGATTTCCCGCTTGTAATCAACCAATGAGGGCTAAAAATCATTACCGATCATATAAAACAGGGTACCGCGAAACGATTCGCCAGCGCCCCCTCACTTCTAGCCGGACCAGTAAGCTGATACCTGCGTGCTCTGTAAGAGTCCGCGGCTTGAGCCGTTATTTCATCATCCAAGTCCGATTGGCAACGTTAATCGCATGCGGGTTTGAAGCCCCTAGCTGATCGTTCCCATTTTACTTTAAAACACCAACGATGTTGACTTGTTATTATCTACTTAAACTCAGTGTAGAGATATCCGACGCTTGTGCCCAAGTACGCAGCCCATGCAGGCAACCCCGGCCATGGCGTCCCTGTACCAACATTCACATGTAAGCTGTCCCAAACCTTCCCTCTTTTATGTGTTGTACTCGTGTTTACCATAATTAATTAGCCTGGTCTAGAATTTCATCAGAGAGAGAGAGAGAGAACTAGTTTAACTCTATGTCAGAATAAGATCCATCTACTTGGCGTACAACTGTACATAACCTGCAATGTCTGTTCACTTCACAATAAATTCTGAACTGAAAGTACTCCATCGTCGCGCATGTCAGATAGTCGCGCTGTTATCCTTATCTCCGCCTCTCAATTGCTCCCGACCTCCATCCCATCCACCAAATGTTAACCCTTACGCCCACCATGTTGCATTTTCTCCTACCCGACCTTCCTCCATCCCATATTTCTCATCATCATAACACGTTTTAATATTAGTATGAAAAACATTGAACCCGCCATGTTGTATTGAGGTTAGCCCATAGATACTACTCTGGTTAGCTACAGATTACATATTCAAAAGAAGAAGGTTTATTTGGGTAGAATATTTTTAATGTGGAAAACACAAGTAGGTAACTACTTAAGAACATCATTAATTTGATACATTAAAAAAAATGTTCAGGAAGAAATAAAATTTTCAAATTAACGTTTCTTTGTTTAGAGATAGTAATAGTAGCCACAAGGCATTATTTTCCCTGTCAAATCAATTATGCCACTCAAACGACAAGCAATAATTCACAACTTCATAACTATATTAAAAATAAAAATAAAATCCCGAGAAAGGCCGGGTACACATCAGCTAGTATTATATAATATTGTTGAACTAAATTCCTACTGATAAGCTACTTGCAGTAGCTTAGCGGGTATAAATTACCATTTGATGAAAATAATATTATACATTAAAAAAAAGAAAAAAAAACAAAAAGCTTAAACTACTCGTCGCAAAAATGAAAGAAAAAAAAACAGATCGGACTCGCAAATGAACAACATAAACTATTTCGTAAAGCGTTTACTTTGTGGCTTGCCATTATTATAATATAAACGCATACATTTGTTATATATCACTACAATTTAATATAATAATCGACCGGTTTTGGAAGTACCTTTTCTTCGTTAGGACTATATGAACACTAAGATAAGACACAAAATAATGACATACATACATGAATATTTAGGTTTTGGAGTGGGAGCTGACCAAAGGGGAAGGGGTAATTAGGGGGTTTTCTGAAGGAACAAAGTGATTTACTGGAAAAATTTCCCTTACCCTTTGGTCGGCTCCCACTCCAACACCTAAATAGTCATGTATGTCTGTCATTATTTTGTATCTTAGTTTAGACATAAATTCACATAATATATTGCTGACGAAGGAAGGGTACTTCCAAAACCGGTCGATTATTGTATTAAATTGAAGTAGTTCAAAACAAATGCACGAGTTTATATTAGAATAATATTAACACACCAAGGAATACATTTTTTCAATAAACTACCCTAAGTCATTTGAAATATAAAAGGTACTAACGAACTGACAAATGCAATAAAAAATACTTAAAAATAAGCTAAAACGTTTCCGAAAATCAAGCAAATTAAAAACAATACGCACACATTCTCACACCAATAACCCTATAAGATCGTACCGTTATGCTATACGGTAAATATCTTATGCCATAATAAGGAACTCCAGTGAAAAATATAATGGCTTTAAAAATATATATTCGTATAGATCAGCAAAAGCCGATTCTGAATATATAACTTTTATTGTATATAATTATACGTAGATTTTATGAATCGTTATATAAAAGTGAACTAAAAACTGTACCACTAAAACACCATGTTCTGTAGGTACCACTACTTCTGACGTCACACGTGCCGTTTTTGAGCCCAAATATTACTAGATAAGTTTATTTCCGCTCTTAATCTTGCTTTTGGTTTGTAATTTCGCTGTTTACAGTATTCATTTTGCCCGTAAACTCATTATGTTTGTTTATTTTGACTACTTGAGAGTTTTTGATGAAAATTCATACTAATTTTAACGAATTTGTATGAGTAATAATCTATACCACTTGCACAACACAAAGTCATTGGCACTTTGGTGATTATTTCTTCAGTTATTCTAGAAGCGGAGGATTTCTAATGATACCTCAAAACCTGTTATTTCTTATAATGCATAATATATTTATTTTTATTTCAAGCCATTAAAGGTACCACAACGTATAAAAAATTGCATATTTCTCTCGAAAACCTATCTACAATCATTTTTTGTCAAGTCCGTGACAGGCGCGTGCATGGAAAACGGCTAGAGGCTTATTGACGCAGGCGATTGTAATTTCCCACTCATGCATAATTCAAAGCACTAAAGGTTAAAATCGCATCAAAAAAATTCAAACCTGATGGTAACAAAGTTCAAGAGGAATAGTTCTGTATCATTCCCGTTTTTTTTCTGATATTACCTAATATTGATATATTAGTCTGTCGGTATTATGTTATTCATGGTGGGTCCTTTTTTCACATCATTTTTGCATTGATTGATTAATTCTTCTGCAATTTACTTTCGCATTATGAATTTTCCTGAAACTCCTATTTTTTATGCGAATACCGCACAAGAGTCCTAATTGTCCGAAGCCAGTGGGACTATGACATCCCTTATTGGGGTATGTTGTAAGGGTTACAGGTATGGGGAGGGGAAGGTGATGGGGTAGAGGAAGGTGGGGAGGTACTGGGCTATTCAGATGGAAGCACTATGCATGGCTAAAGCCATTTCAAGCATCTTTCACTTTGGAACGCACCATAAATATACTGTATATATTATTTTTAACGAATTAATTGCGAAACGTCGCAGATTAATTAAATCAAATTTACATGATTTAATTAATCTGTAGAACTAATAGTGTCTGGGACATGACGGTTTAAAATTTCGTAATATTTTGTCATTTCTAGCTATTTTTATAGTTTTTTTCATTGTTGACACCGAAGGAATATTTTTTATTCAAATATCGGCGATACCAAAGATTTATTAATATTAGATAACGATGAATATCGAATGAATCGTGCACGGTCAGTAACGCCAGTACTTATTATCGATATGATAGACTGTCTATAGTTAGTAATAAGATAGACAACATAATATACCACTAGTACCGTTACGCTATATGTTAAATATCCTACGTTACATTGTACATTACGTGTATTATGTTATGATTTTAACTTCTAAAACAAAATTTGTCGCCACGCACTCCATTGTATCTATTAATTAAACCACCAACTCTGTTAAATAACCATGTAAACCATTTTGTTTTTAGTGTTATTATTTTAAGCATCTTCTTGTGACACTTTAGGAAACATTACTGTGTAAATATATAACCATCTGAACGCAATATGTACACTCCGATTCTCTACACAAGCATTGCTTAAAAGAGAAGTATAATATTGGAATGAATTAAATTGTACTAAATTTCAATAATGAAAAAAAGAACATTGGAAAAAAAACATTTATAATGCGTCTTTCAAGTGATTTTCGCCAAAATGGCGCTATAAAAATCATCAAAATATTATTATTGTCACGTACCAAATCATTGTTCAATAGATATAAATACCAAAATATCGTTAAATATGAACGGTCATAACGCTAATATCTGTGGACCCGGTATCGATATATCAGATATGCGGCGGTATCATAATACGCATTTCTGTTACCAACATGTGCTCTAGTCTTCCAGTTTAGGTTTAAAAAAAGTTGGATATGGACTTTCTTTGAACGCTGATAAATTGTTAATCAGTTGCGGATATGAATGTATGTTTGCACGTTGGTACAATACACCTACAATAGTAACGAAACGCTGATATTCTACAATGTTTCCTTCAATTAAAAGCAGTTAAATTTGAGTTTAAAGTTCTCGAAGTTTTGTATGAAATCCGATTACTGCCTATTGAACCGCTAATCCGACTGGCTCGTGTGACGTCACACCCAACAAGACGTAGATTTCGTGCGTTTTGGTGGGCTTTAAAAAAATGAATCTTTAACAATTATTATAACCATGAAAACGAACTTAAAAAAAATATATATAAAACAGATAATTAAGTTAGGATGTCAACATTAATACAAAAAAATAAAAAATGGACTGGAGTTCCTTATTGTACATATATCGTATTGTAAAATTTTTGTGTACAGTGCCAGGGAACATTTCTCCCTCTTCCTGTGCCAACTGTGGTTAGAGGTGCATAAATGTGGAGATAATCTTCTCTACCCAGTGAGCGTGCTCCCTATTGTTACTGTAGGGCTTTTATTTATTTTATTTCAAAAAATTGTAAACTGTGTTTTATGTGCTAGCGGCAATTGCTGATATCAATCTTATATTTAAGCCCGTTCACTAAGGTAATGGAGGGTATAAGATGGAATTTGGGCGGATACGAAGGGGGTCGATGCTGGGGGTCTAGCGGGTACCATAATTGTACTTACATACATTATGTTATGTTTATTACAATTACTAAATCAAAACTTGTCACTTTGCACTCTGTCTATTCCATAATGTAAACAACCAACTCTGTCATGTAAATCATTTCTTTTAGTTACATCAACACTTTTACTTTTTTTAAATGTAATCGCAATATATACATTCCGCTTCTTTACACAAGCATTGCTTAAAAGAGAAATGTAGTATATATTAAAAAAATATATATATATTACAACCGCACTAATAAAAGGTATGATACAACTTATATATGTACTTAAAAAAATCGCATTTAAAAAAAGATTTCAATAGCTCGTTCTAACGAGCAACCATTTATGAAGTACTCCAGCAAACACAACTTATCAATTCAAATACATCACTGTCAACAACAGTAGTTATTTAATATAATGCGTAGGTTTTAGGTTACACGTAGCCAGTGTAGTAATAATAATAATAATACTAATAATAATAATAATAATGTTTTATTATCTTCTTTTTTATAACAAATTAAAACAAAATGGTATCCTCGCTGCGATTTCCAGTGCCGAGGATTTCATTTACAAAATATGAAATTACATTATATTAAATTGACGAAAAAAAATTGTAAGGTGAGGCGTTTTAAGTGAAGTTGAGTGGTTTCGGTGTTAAGAGGAACGGCTGCGGTGACTGTTTTATATTATTTATATGATATATTTAAAAAAAATTAAAGGTTTAGTAAATATCTAGTACGGATGAGAAGTATTTTATTTATTTTTGTTTTAAATTATGAAGTGAATTATGTCATGGAAAAAAATCAATTTTCATAATTTTAGAGGCAACTTAGAAAATTATTTTCGAGTTTATTGTATATTTTAATAAATTATCGAATGTATTGTGTATATATGATTAATAAATATAAAAATAAAATATTAAAAAAAAAAATTCTTTCGGGTCGATATTTTAAATTATGTACGGCAAATTTGATTTCCAGCGTAAATTGGTCGTTTTTAATTTAATTTAAAGTCCACCATAAGGCTTATTTTATTTTATTTTTTAAATTTTATTTTGCATTTCATTATATTTTCAAAGCAGACAGGGTAAAACTTTTTTTTAATCACCGTTAGCCCCCAAATAATTGTTAAAGGTGGCTCTAAAATCGCGAAAAATCGATTCCTTTAATGGCATCAATTTCATAATGTAAAACAAAAATAAATAAATTGCTTCTCATCCGTACTAGATATTTATATATACAAAACTATAATTTTTGATGAAAAAAAAAATCATTAGGTTTAGGTGAGTATTTTCCCCTCAAATCCAAAATTAAATTTTGTATGAAATATACCGTCCACCCCTTCCTCTTAATATGTTTTCCATTTCAGATCTGCCTATGCAACGTATCGAGTGTTTTATTTGGTTTCTTAAATTTATTATGGTTGTTGGGAATTTTGAAGGATAGTGGGATTTTGTATAGTATAAGAAGTTTTTTGTCCAAATGTTGTGTTTGTGGTTCCTTGTTGTTTGTGTTTTTGACTCTGAGATCTAGTCTTTCTAATATTATTTATTTATTTTATTATTATATTATATACGCCCTATATGGGCTTTTACATATTTAGTTAGTTATAATATTCACACAGGTGCAAAACACATTACAGTAACTGCACCAAAAACTAATAATACACAGTAACAGAAAAAATAAAAAATAACGGGTGCAATATCCACCAAGTCAATACTGACATTGATAACAAATAAGTAAATAATGTAAAAAGTTGTAGTTAACAATAATTTATAAACCAGGCAGAAACAAATCACTCATCCTCCTTTTGAAATTTGCCAAGTTTAGATTATTGTCAAATACATCCATATCATTTAAGTATTTGTTACCAAGACTGTGTAAGCGTTGAATTGGTGAATTCAAACTATAGTTAGAACGGGATAAAGATATGTAGAAAGTTAATGTCTGTCTTGTAGTTCGATTGGGTATGTACAAGTTTATTAAATGCAGGAGTTCAGAACAATTTAATTTACAGTTTAACAATTTTAGTAAAAAGGTTAGGTCGTTAATTTTCCGTCTGTTTTCTAATGTTGGAATATTTAAAATATTCATTAACGATGGGTAATTTATGTGCTCTAAAGCAGTGCTCCGCAACCGGTGTGCCGTGGCACACTGGTGTGCCGTGAGCCGAATACAGGTGTGCCGCGGTCAAATGGAATCTAAGAAAATTTATTGTAAAATTCAATTTAATACCTATATATTTTAGCTTTTGGTGTGCCGCGGAATTCTAGGAAGAATTTTGGTGTGCCGTAGATGAGAAAAGGTTGCGGAGCACCGCTCTAAAGGTATGTTTACTTTAAAATTTATGAAACGCAAAAATTTTCTTTGAATTCTTTCAACATTGTCAATATGTATTTTCTAGAAAGGCGACCACACTATGGAATTATGTTCAATTAAACTTCTAACTAGGGATATGTATAATAATTTTATTACTTGTAACGATTGAAAATGTTTTATTGTTCTTAATATAAATCCTAATATGTGTGATTGTTTTTATTTCTTGTTTTTTTTGTATTTATGAATACAAAGTAGTATTGTTTTAGAGGATAATTGTTTTAATGATATAATATTAAGTTTGTTGAAGATTTCGTCAGTGCTAGTTCTTATAGGTGCTTTAAGTATAATTTTCATGATGGCTTTCTGTGTTCTAATGCGTAAATTAAGAATATTATCATTAGCACTGTCCCATCCAATAATACCATATTCTAATAGTGATTGGCAGAGAGCCGTGTAGATCTTAATCTGAGGACATTCCTGATTTTGATAAGTGGTAACTAAGTCACTCTCCTGAGAAAAGTGATATGTGCAGTCCGCACCTGCAATAATTGTTAGTTATTAAGTAAGTGATTTAGTAAACTCTTGTATTTGTAGTAAAAATTGGATGAAAAAAAGGATTTTCTAATAGGATATTCTCACTGGTTTTTTTAAATTGTTGAAAAAAATTACGATAACGATGTCATTTTTCTTTTATATTTATGTTTACTGATACATTTTCTATAACGATTTAAATTGTAGCATTTTTGATTTGCCGCCAAAACGACATGTTCGTTTTCTTTCGCGAATATGGCGTTGTTGACGTCATGCCGACTAACGTCGGCGAAAGCTGTCTTACCAGCTAGTAGCGTTATCTACATCATAATGACGTTTCAGCCATTTTGAACCATTTCGGAATGTGCAGTTTTAGATCGTTTTAAAATCGATAATTATGAATGAACATATTAAAATTGCACATTTTTAGCGCGATGATCAGAATCAGGAATATTATCATAAATCTTCCACACATTTTTAACGGTATCCATAGTTTGTGAAAATACCCTATGTAACTAAATTGATCTAAATAAGTCACTGTCCTGATGCGGACAGTGACTCAGTTGCCACTTATTACTGTTCTTGCTACTGGCTACATGTATCCTACCCATAAAACGGTGTCAATCGCCTTCAGTCTTTGAACTTTCTTGCGGGAGTTACTGAATGTACTTAATAATTTAATCTCCCTTAACGGCCTCAGCCAAATTACAGCATTCTCATTACAAACTGGATATGACTGGAATCGGTCATCGGCCTGTTTCATTTCTCGGAGACACGCCAATTTGTTATTCTATGCATCAAGATAGATCGTGGACTACTGCACATACTGCAAATTAACGGTATTGTCCTAATTTTATTTGACCTTGAAACCGAAGATTAAAGCTTACATAACGCTCGTTGTTACCACGTAGATTTATTTATTTATTTGAATCCCAACTGGTCGGAGCTAGCGGGAATATGCACACTATGCCCAGTTAATTACTTTATGCATTTCAGATAGTGAAAAATACCTGGGCTTATATATTGATAAACACTTGTCCTTTAAACATCACATACAAAAACTAAAAGAAAACGTCATCCCACTAATGGGTGTATTTGGTAGAATAGCTCATCTTTTACCAGCACACGTTAAGAGGAGCCTTTACTTTAGTTTAATCCAGTCCCACCTAAATTACCTAATAGAAATATGGGGAAACGCACGCATTACACATTACATACTTCAACAAATTACAAATAACATAGAACAAAGTTTTAAAACAACTCCAATTATAACACAGAAACTCCCACAAATGAACTATACCAGGAAATGAACTTGCTGAAAATCAGAAAACCGTTCGAATATAATATATGCCTATTAATCTACAAAATACAAAATGGACTTATACACACGAACACAGCATTTATAAACAACATCACAAGTACACGAACACTACACAAGACAATATAATAAATTGTACACGAATACAGTAAAGACTGAAAGTGGTAAAAGAAGAATAGGCCACGAGATTGTATATAACGCCGCCGTTTCTCCGCAGGGGTAGGCAGAGAGGACGGACCGCCAAACAACTCGATCTTGGCATACACTTCTTGCTTCATTCACTTTCATACAACGTCTCATACATTCTCTTCTGTTATTCCGACTTCTGACATGGCCCGACTCAAGTATTTGATTCACTTGATCGTGCCACGTCTTCCTTGGACGTCCCCGGCTTCTTCTTCCATTCACATTCGCGTCATATATTCTCCTTACACTCCTTTCTTCATTCATTCGCTCTACATGCCCAAACCATCTAAGCGTCCCTTTCTTAATCTTTATAGCCTAATCCCGATAGCCTGAAAACGGAGAATCGAGTAAACTAAAAAAAAACTAAAAGTAAGTTAAAAAAAACTGTCAATCTCAAAATAAGTAGGCAAAATAACATTGTGTAATAAATAAGATAGCTATTATATGTAATATAGTAATAATATATAAGGGATATAATTCAACCCCTGGAACCATATATAATCCACCTATATTAAAATTGAGGTAAACTTATACGTTCCTAACAAGTATACACTTGAGAAATCCCATGCACTCTTTTATGCTCCGAAAGCGAGAACCTCTGTTTACCAGAACACGCCAATCAACAGAGTTTCACCGTTGACATTTTCAATATCACTTACAGACAGTCTTACTACTATCGTTTGACCGATGTCAAAAAATAGTTATAAAACTGCCCCATGACTTTTTATGCTTTTCCTATCAACCTTTCACTTCTTGCGTGTTTAATACAAATCTATGTTATATAGTATTATTTAAATCATTAGTATACAAATGTTTACTTACTTGTACTATTTGTTATTCCTAATACTTGTCTACTACCTATGTATATTTTTTACCGTTTCCCATTTATTGTAATGTATTTTAATCTCTGTGATATATTAGTGTACAACTGTTTTAAGGAGAATGAAAAATAAATCTCCAATTGGGGTATGTTGTGAGGCTGATAGGAGTGGGAGGGAATAAGATGGAGAAAGGAGAATTGGGGAGTACCTGACTATTCAGATATGATCACCAAACATGGATAAAGCCATTTCAAGCATCATTCTGAAAACAGTTTTTTTTTATTGGTTTTTCTCCAGGGCAATACTGACAAAAATATCTATCTCTAGGAATGAATTTGTAGGATCTTCGTCAAATGTAGGTACTAAAGGTTTCCATGGTTTATTTACTAGTTGTACTATGTACCCGTCTTTGCCCGCGTTTTTTCATACTCAAAGAAATCGTTTTTCTTATTGAAAAAATTCGAACAGACATTATGGCGTTATATTGTATATTTTTTGACAGTCGGTTAATATTTTAACGCTCCATAGCTCATGATGTAAATGAGGTTACGACCTGAAATATCTGCGTTGACTGGAAGACAGAAATCAGGAAATGGTTTTGGGAGAAGGTATATTTTGCTATGTAATTTTTTGTAAATTATTTATTTTATTTTGTATGTACATTTACATAAATTTATTCAAATAACAGATGTACATTACATTGTTAGCCAATGCTCGTTACGTACTTATTAGAATTTTGAATTGAAAAATATTCACGTGGAAAATGTCGACATCAGGCGTTAGTTCATTTAAGAGCACGATCATTTTTCTGAGGGACATTACCAATGGTAGATTAGTCATACGAGTATATGCCATGATTTTGATACTATCAATCCAAAGAAGTGCCGTTTTCACAAATTATGAATGCATTCACAAAACATCTAGTTTGTAGTGTTTTTACGATAATGTAATATAATTTTGAAATTGCTTCTGCGGGGGAACTGGAAGAAAGAGAGGAGTGCGGTAAGCGGCCTGCGAGAGTTCGGTTCTTGGAAATTTATTCGCCATGAATCGCTTTACGGGGGAACATCGCGCGTTCTATGTAAACCAGCTATACGAAAATAACTATATTCCTGCGTAATAATAAACCAGCCACAATACTACTCAAGACGAATATTCTTCAAATCATTGCCGATATCCCGCGCGCTATTTTTTTTTTAATTTTGATCCCAGATTCAAGTAATGTCAGCGGCGCGAAGGTGGATATTAGATGACATTATTTTTATGAAAAAAAAAACTTACTTGTTTACTTTTATAAAAGTATACATTCATTTTCATAAAACTTGTAGTTTCTTTAAAAATACAAAAGCTTATGGCCCACCCTATAATTACTATTTCAAGGGTTGCAGATGTAGAAAAAGTAACGTTCTTTTTATAACTATTTATTTTTATAAATAAAATAAAACAAGTACTTTACAATAATACACAATAAGGGCAAAGCGTTTAAATTTGACCCATAAGAATAACATAAACCGAGCAAAGTAATACAGACTACTATACGAGTATACTGGAAATTACAGTATTTTCTGGCGGCCTTTGTTAGAACTAAGTATGCACAGTGCACCTTACCACTTATTATGATATCTTGTCTTAATATATCTGGACATCTTCAATTATCACCTGAATAAGAACTTCACAATACAATATTTTTCTGGACTTGTATTTTACATAATGTAGTTAAATTTTTTTTTTTTTAAATATTTATATCTTTTTTAATTTTTATTTTATTTTTTAATTTAATAAAAATCAAATTTAATAATGTTATTAAGTTCTGCAAGTATTTTAGTTTTTTAATTGTGACAGCTGTTTCGACATTCAATGCCATTTTCAAACTGCGGTTAATCCAAATTGTGACGACTTATTTATATAAACCGGTTTAGTTAGAAAATAATTAAAATTCTCTATTCTGTGAGATTTTTATATTTATAATGTGTTTCCCGTATTTAAATGATAATGTTTTACCGATAATAAATCATTATTTTTAAAAACCCGTCCAAGTTAGAATTGGTGGGAGTAAATAAAATCATATAATAAGTTGTCGAAAATGGCCACCGAATCGTTTCATTCTCGTCTGAATGCGACTTTGAAAGAACACTGGTCATAAAATGTCGGTGAATGCCGTTTGTGTCGGCGACTTGAGGAATAGAGAAAAGGAATGCCTGGAAGTGC
Organism: Halesus radiatus; assembly: GCA_022606495.2. NCBI lineage: Eukaryota > Metazoa > Arthropoda > Insecta > Trichoptera > Limnephilidae > Halesus > Halesus radiatus. The sequence goes on along the minus strand of JAHDVE020006034.1, from coordinate 28,527 downwards.
GATGCGTCCTACCATCTGTATTAAGTCCCATTAACTTACCGTTAGGCTTTTTCCGTCATCACAGAATGCAGTTCTGGGGACCTATCGACGTGTTATCTACGCATTCTACCAACTACAGGGCACTACTGGACAAGAAATGTTTTCATGTGTGATTGTGCCTTATGTCGTCTCAGAGTTGCAGTGGGTATGAACACACATTATATTTTACGTCGATACAATACATCCTACGTAATTTTAACCTATCTATATATTTCTATCGGTCAGTGGCTGAGTTGGCATCGCGTCTAGGTCCAACCCAGGTGTCGTGTGTTTAATTCCTCGGCTGGCTAAGTCCTCCTTCGCGCAACAAGCAAAATTTTCCGCTTAGTGTGATGGTAGTAGGAGATTTTCAAATATTGTTAGGCTATTCGTAACCCGGGAATGTCGAATGGTTAATAGAAAAAAATCGATTTATTTTATTTTTTTGAAAATTACAAAAAAAACTATTTATTCAATGAAAATGAAATAAAAAAATTCTCAGCACACCCCTGCTATCTACATAATGTTTTATACACTTGTTGGACTGCATCCTGCCTTATCTTGGCTTATCTTTAACTGCAGGGAACACGAGTCGTGGTGATAAAAGTAAGATTAGGTATATTCATAAGTACCTATAGCTTGGTATTTAATTGTATGTATTTATATTTATTTTTTATTTTTTTTACAGTAACTCCATACAGGAGGCTCTGAGGGAAATAATCTCCCTCAACGCCTATATCATCTTTGGGGATGCTGTCTGGAGGGTCTTTTAGAGGATAGGAAGGGGTGAACTCGGGTCTTGAAGATACCCATGTTGTAGGAGGGAGAAAACACAGAGGCCGACAGATCATTCCACAGCCGAGCTGTTGAACACAAGAACGAGTCGTAAAAGCGACCCGGTCTCATGTGATATATGTCAAAAGTGTTCAAATGTTAGACGCTCGTTTGGCGTATTTCCCGACTATGCACCGGTACCGAAGGGATCAATGACGCTAGTTCCTCAGAGCATCTTCCAATAAAATATAGGTAGAACAAGGATAGCATTCCCACCTGACGTCTGTGCTCCAATTATTGCAGTCCAATTGTTAAAATAGTCGAATCTATCAAATGGAGCGCTCGTTTCTGCAGAGTCAAGGGTTTTTCCAGATATTTTGGGTCTCCCCACCAGAGGTGGCTGCCAAATTCTACAGTGGGGGGGCACTTGCGATTTGTACAGGGTCAGTACTGTCAGTAGTTGTGTACTTTTGACGGCCTCCATGGTCGAGGGGTAAGGCTCTTGACTACGAATCCGAAGGTCGCGGGTTCAAATCCCGGCGTGCGCAAGTAAATTTTATTTCTTTAATTTGTGCTGTTCCACAATTAATTCATTTAAAAATAATATGTAGTATATTTGCGCACGTTCCAGAGTGGAAGATACTCTCAGTATCGCCCTGGTGAAAGACCCTCATTTAGAATTGAAACGTTGCTTGAAATGGCTTTTAGCCGTGTTTGGTGACCAGATCTGAATAGCCAGATATTTCCCCACCTTCCTCTTTACCTTCTCCTTCCCCTATCCGATACCTTCAGCCACACAACATTCACCAATTGGGGATGCCATAGTCTCACTGGCTCCAGGCGGTTGGGAACAGTTGGGACTCTTGTGGGGTAATCATATAAAAAAAACTATCTGCAGTATCTGCGGGGTCAGTACAATACGCCCAGCTTCTGAGAGGCTAACTTTACTCTGGCTTATTATTTTGGAACCACAAAATGTCATTACACACATTAAACACCAAGCTACTAAAAATTTAAGAAAATATATTTTTAAAAAAAAATTCACATTTCGCGTTTGATAGTTCGTTTTAAAGAGACACAAAAAATATATTTTTGGTTTAAAAAAAAGTATTATTTGATTTGATTTTGTTTATATTTTGATAATGTTTAATACATGGTTATGTCTAAACATAAAATTTCAGAAATACAGAAAAATATTCCCCGCAAAACGTTAAATAATAACAAACGTTTAAACATAAATTTTTTCAAGAATCACCTCCTTTCGGAAAGTACCACTAGTTTCTGAACACCGTTAGCTTAAAATAAAAAAAATAAAAACACTTGGATCATTGTCGCATCTGGGACTCAAACTAAATGCGACTGACACCTTTTTATTTTCTGTGTTTTTTTTTCTTCGGTTTCGTGTTTCATTTAGGATATGTTAATATTATCTTCTTCAGCGATTAAATATCACAATGAGGTTTATAAACTTAAATAAGTTATTAAAAATAAATTGAATATTCTTTCTAGACTTGTAGAAAAGTCAACAGATGTCTCATATAAATAAAAATCGAATAGGTATATCCGAGACTCTATCCAGATTGCAATTGTGTTCGCGAAGAACTTTGAAATCATCATAAAGATAGCAGACAGCATATGGGTTTTTGAAATGTAGGATAATATTGACAAGTCTCGAATTTGAGGTATGATATCGATGAAGATGGCGTAAATTAGTAAACTGGTCTCATTAGCTAAGTTGGTAAAGCGGTTGTCCCGGAAAGACAGAGGTCCTGGGTTCGAGTCCCAGATGCGACTGATACCTTTTTATTTTCTGTGGTTTTTTCGGTTTCGTGTTTCATTTAGGATATGTTAATATTATCTTCTTAAATGATTAATCTATTGTCCATTACCATTACCATTACCTATTACCACTTAACAATGCCGACAAATTTCCAAAACTAATGGTTCCATTCTTTGTAAGTTCCTTTATAAACCTATGTTCCTTAAATCCCGAGCACATTCCTCTTAAATCATAGTTAGGGTACAGTTGGTACCTCAGCTCATATTTCTTTCCTCTTACATCGTATATATAATAAAATACCCAAACAAAGTATCTGGCTGTATAATAAATCTACAGCCCGAGCCAACAAGAAGGAAATAAATATAATAAACAAGTGAAGAAACAAATGTACATTGAGTGAAGAACAGTTAAATATTCTCCAAGATGTATCTCCTAACACTGCCAACAAGGACTTTGACTTAGTCACTTTTGTTGTACCGTATGCTCACGATGCTCGTGGTTTCTTCTCGTAAATATAAATTAAGTCTTATTTATATCTTGTCTTTTAGAGATCCGTCGTGAGCGATCGATAAAGATCATTTGCTTAAATACTTGAAAAATACCCAATTCTCACTGTTCTTGCATGAAAACGGAAAAATGTTATTTCTAGTTTTCTTCTTTTACGACTTATTTCATCACATCGTATATAGCAGTGGCGTATTAGTGGCGTACTCTATGACCAAAGTTAGGTTGTGTGTAGTTTTTCAAGACCGGGTATGAATTGTGCTTTGAATATTATCTTACTAAAAATTATAAATTTGTCATATAGAAACTATTTATCAACGTAGAACAGTGATGCACAACCTTTTTAGCCATAGGGCCAATTTTTCTGATGTTCGCGGATCACAGGACGTTGGGTACCTACTTACAGCTTGACATGGTGTGATATTTTGCAGTCAATGGCGTCGCTATTATAGATTTTTTTTATGTCTTTACCGTACAAATGTTACAACTATCTGGAGCCAATAGGTATATATCTACCACAAATAAATAAAAACTTGGTGCCTATCTAAAATGTCACATTTCATAATAACTTAATATTAAGCCTTTAGGTACCATGCCAAAATTTATTAAAAAAATATATAAATAAATATATATATAGTCAGGGTTTTCTAATAAAATTGGTCTGGTAATTATTTTGTATTTTGTAAAACGGTAACGATTTAATAAAATAATCATAGAACCAATCAATCTAATGAATATTGTCGATTTTTATCAATCTGCAATTTTTAACGAATATCATTAAAAAACACTTGCATATTTTGGAGGTTGATAAAAAATATTGAAGATAGATAAGTTTATCACGATACTTTTTCGAATTTTGTAAAACAGAACGGTAACCGTTTAATGTGTTAATCTTAGCCCCCGGAAATCTAAACGATTACTTTTAAAGTAATAAGGAATATCAAAACTCACTTCCCATGTTTCTATGTTTACCTCTATAAAATGAAAACCATTAAAAAAAATTATAGCGTTCAAAAAGAAAGCACCGCGGGCGAAAAATTTACTAGGCTTAGGTCAAACCAACCAATTAATGTTGTTGATTTTTATTTTGTCAAGTGGACCGCACAAAATGGGCTCACGGGCCACAAGCTGTGCATCACTGATGTAGATCGACTGTGACATAAAATATTCACAAATTTATGGAAAAATACATTTTGATAATAAAACATTGTTTATTTTCTTTAATGGTTCAATTAGTAGGACAGTAGGCCCCGCTTTGTCACCCTGTATGGACTGCACGCCACTGGTGTATAGGTATGATATTATTTCTTTTTGTGTTCAATGTTGCGTTTTATCTAAATCAGTCATATTACGATACTATTATGCAATAAAAGTGAAACTTCGAAGGGCGATGCATGAATGGCGAATTCCGCTTTCTACCGGCTCGGAGTCTGAATTGACACAACTCATTTTTAAACCGTTTGAAGAACCTTGAATACTTTCAACCTAAATATTTATAAGCGCAGAACACATTGGATTTATCGGTAGCTCGTGGAGTAAAAACATAATACCCGATCGCATCAACTTTTCTCGCGCAATTTTAACTTAAAACAATTTTAGTACTCTGCTTTAAGCAATTTAACGATTTTTTTCATATTAATTTATCGGAACGATTTAATTAAAATTTGATGCCTCCAAGAAATCCAAGAGAAGAACGGTCTCAAATTATCAACACCTTTTTTAAAAATTAAATGAAAAATAATATATATTTGACCAAATATCGAATTGTAAAATGTGGAAATAATTTTCTCTACCCAGTGAGCGGGCTGCCTATTGCTACTGATAGGTTTTTATTAATTTTTATTTCAAAGAATTGTAAACTGTGTTTTATATGCTAGCTACACTTGTCGATAGCAATCTTATATTTAAGCCCGTTCACTAAGGTAATGGAAGGTATAAGATGGAATTTGCATGGAGACGGATGGGGTTGGAGATGGCGGGATTCGAGTTCGATTTTAATTTGGAGTAAAATGTTTTGGCTATAAATCTATAATGTGTTGTCAGAGTGGAGGAATTCTCGATCCCGTGTTAATTATGCTATTCCTGAGGAATCAGGGACTTTTGGTGAATCGTCGGAGCAATGCATTCTGGAATGATTATAGCCTTTTTGTATTTGAACAAACGTAAATAAAAAAGACTAAACACTTGTATTACTAGAAATGCTAACAAAGATTTACTCCAAATTCCTGCAATTCAAACTGCTTTTGGGCAACGGAATTTTAGGTACTTTGCGATAAGAATTTTCAACATTCTTCCAGTAAGCATAAAAAAATCTGATTAAAAAAAAAATTCAAGAACAATGTAAAAAAATTGTATTAAAAGTAATGATAGGGCATTTATCGGTGCACTCACCCAAATTCGAAGTTATTGATTTAACCATTCACGAAGCATATCTTAATATAAGTGTATATTCGTAGGTATTATAAAATTATAAAATAATATTCAAAATTACTGCTTCAACACAGGATAGCCTAGTGAGGCGGGTTACGTAAAAAAAATGAAGTAGCCCGCATATGCTTATTTTGGTCGGATTGTCGATGTGTAAATGAGAAGTTGGTTTTTTTCGGTTGAGTTTACTGTAGCTGATAAGGGGGTAATATATTTGACCATTGAAAAAATGGAACATTCAAAAGGGGGCTTGTCTTAATTTTAAATAGGTGAATGGATATTTTAACGCTTCATATGAGGCGCTGAGAACCAGATTTTTATCTTTGTATGAAGTTTTATAGACAACTGTAATATCTCAAGACTCAACAGTCAATATTGCAGCGACAAGTTCAGGAAACATCATGTTAATAGTATGTCATAGACCGAATCTGTAATAAAGTATGTAAGTAGGAACTCCTAATGCGTATGAACTAACAGTTTGTGAAATCGCGCGCTTTTTTGTGTCTTGTTGTTTAACGATTTTTGTTAACAAAACATGAGTTTCACTACTCAACAATCACGTGTAGGTGGGATCATGGACCTCGGCAATATTCAGGAAGGAATCCTACAACCGATGAACCGAACAAATCAGGTTAGTTTCCTTATTTTTCTCAAATTTGAGGATGATTTTTGTTGTTTTAATTTATAGTCTCTTCATTCTAATTAAACTTCAGCGTTTGAAAAAGTAATTATTTAATTAAGTTAAACTACCTTTGTATTGTCTTCAAATGAAAACGAAATTAATAATTGTAAAAAAACGTATCATTTTAAACCATAATGGGAATAGAATTGAAATGTTTGAAAAAATGTTCATATTTGAGATATTGTTGAAATATTAACGTCAGTAAAAACGTTGGTTTTTAGTGCGAATTTTGTTGTTACTTAAATAAATCAATAACCAAGAAAAGTTTATTATTTTGATGCAATAAAATTACAATTTTTTTTTTTGTAGCTTAAGTTTGTTTGGCATCAGCGAAATCAAAATTGATTGATGAAATGAAAGGATTAACAAAATTCTCAAAAACTTCAAAAGCATTTTTCTCAAAACTACTCAAAAGGCGTATAAGCCTCAGTGGTTCTCAGCGTCTCATATAGCCTATGATGGAAATAACCAAACAGATAAAGGTATGTAAATTTTATCAGATCAGAGAAAAAATATGTTTGAAAGGAGGGCAATGGACCCGAAAAGGTTGGGAACCTCTCGTATAAAATTGAGTACCCGCTCCGGGAAAAAGTCGTATTATTTGGACAGGTTTCCTAATCGACAATAAGATAAGGTTTGTGCGTTTACGATAATGTTGTCTGTTGTGATTGCTTCACCCATTTCGGCCGGTAGAGTACAGACCTACATACACATTTAATTCCTCAATGCGCACATAGTACATAATAGATAACATGTCAGGTAGGTACGTCCCTCAAAGTGAAGAGGCGATTGGTAAATGGCTGATGGATAAACTTGGCTTAGGTTAGAATTTCCATAAAGCAATCAAACACCAAAGTACGTAATTGGTTTTGTGTTTTTTTTTTCTCTCCAGTCGTGGACAGTGTTTACGTCAATATTTTGTAATTCGTAATTTATCAAGTTGAAAGAAAGAAATAAACTAGGTAGATACTAGATAGTAACTTTTTATTATATAACTAGCTGATGTGTACCCGGCCCTGCTCGGTTTTTTTCAATATTTTTTTTTATTAAAGTTATGAAGTAGTGAATTCTTGCTTGTTGCTTGGGTGCCATAATCGATTTGACAACGAGAGTAATGCCCTGTGACGACTATTACTATCTCTAAACGAAGAAACGATTTGAAAATTTTATTTCATTCCAAATCTTTATTTTTTTCAAAATATATCTAAATAAAAACTTCTTAAGTAGGTACCTACTTGTGTTTTTCATTTTGAAAATATTCTACCCAAACAAACCTTCGTCTTTTGAATATGTAATCTGTGGCTAACCAGAGTGGTATAAATATCTATGGGCTAGCCTTAATACAACTTGGCGGGTTCAATGTTTTTAATACTAATTTTAAAACGTTATAGCAACAGTTTTACATATTAGATTTTATGCAAACTACTCTCTAAACATTCCCGGCACTAATAAGAACAAACTGTGCTATTTCAGCGAAACCGGTAAGTAATTTTCGAGAAACTCGAGGACAGACCGACAGACAGACAGACAAACATTCATTTTCATGTATAGAGATTGTTGGTCTCTCAAGTACATGAATTAGTAATATTTTCTTTAGCGCCTCATTTGCTATTTTACACAAATATATATATACATATATATGTAGCGTTATAATTCACTGTGTTTCTTTTGTCCCATAAGTCAAGGAGGTCCAGTTTTTAGACCTGTTTTAAAATTGTCACAAAAATAATAACAAACAATATGCGTCGCCTTTCTCAAAGGCCTACTAATCGCAAACGCATTAATTTGTAGTAGTGACATACCCACTTTTAGTTATAAAATGATAGTATTGGAAATTATGTCAATGAAAAAAGTTTCTCATAAGCAAACGATATAAAAAATACGCATCGGATTATACAGAAGTCTCTGTGGGATTATTGCTTGTACAAAACAAAAGTGTGAATATTTTACGAAAGTTTTAACTACCAAAAACTCGCACCCATTTCTCGCCTACATACCTCGTACACTTGGAAACAAATTCACCCCTGCTATAGATATATTTAATACAAGTTTACCCACGTTTAAAAGATACCTGAATGATATTTTTACGATGAAACGATTATAAGAGCATCGCATAGGAGCTATTGTATAATTTTTTTTTTTAAATTATCTTTTTAATTATCTACAATCCAAAAACTTGTTCCTGTTTTTTCGTTCTGTGTTTCGTGCACTATATTATGTATTATGCAATTTCATACATTTTTAAGTAATCCGAAATAGAAAAACAAGTATATTATATTATGCACTTGTATATTATGTATCATGTAGATCAGGCTATTACTATTTTTATTTAAAAAAGTAGTATCTACAAATTAAAACCTTTCCCTTTATAACTTCTCTGTGTCATGCACACTTTATATATCATAAATATGTTACACTTATATACCGACCATGTATCATGTTCTTTTTTGTTAACTTAAAAACTTTTTTTTTCTTTCTGTACTCAAAATCATGTAAAATGTTAAAAATATATAAAAGCCCATCGGGGCGTTAATAATTAATAAATAATGAATAAAACGTTCCCGACTCAAAAGGTTTAAAAAAAAATAATTTTATATGCATTATTTACTTCAACATAACATTTGGAAAAGGAACTGGATTTTATTTTGTTGCCAGAAATAAATAAATGCTGGCATCGGCATGATAAACATATAGAAAAATGCCACAATGTATACAAATGGGTTTGTTTACATTATGTCATAAGTAATAATGATTATTAAGAGCTAATACCATTAAAAATACACAGAACCTGAATACAATATGTAGATTAGAACACCGTAAACTCAATAAATAAATCCATTCGATAAAAAAATGAAAGTGTTTACCTTATATATATGAAAACATAAAATACACTTTTCTTTACAAAATCTTAACAATGTCCATATCTAATTTGTATCCGTTCAATATTGCGACAGTGATTTTTATAATAACAAACCCGCCAAACAAATAAAAATCAAATCATTAACAACAAAAGAACAAGAAAACAATTGATTTGCCACTTGCCAGACAGACTGGACCTAGCAAAAAGTACATAATGAACAAACGTGTGGACGTAGAATGATTTCAGTTTTAACGCTTTGCGATATTCTAAAAAATAACAACATCCCACGATGCTTTGTTTTGATTAATCGAATTCGATAAACTAAATATGCATTTTAATGAATAAAACTTAATGTGATTTGAATACTGGGATTCGTTGGAATTGTTGCTTACCAGTTGATGTCACTAAGAAACTGTAGAACTGCCAGATTAATTTTGATAAAATACAACTTTTCAGAATTAACGAAACACTTGTTTGATTCAACAGAAGTTTAACAGCACCGCTCTGCGGCGCGATGTGTTAACAACTAACAACTGAACAACTTTACACTATACTCTTCGCAATAGCGATGGGTCATGACTCATTTTGTTAAGCGCGGGAGTCACGGTACCAGCTCAACATGTTCGTACGACTCAATTTCACGTATTGTACACACGTATCTACACACGTAAGTGCGGTAATTATTCTTATCTCTACACACGAATCTGCGAACTCTTGAAAACAACTGCTTTAAGATACAAATATAAATTGCAAGTCCCACGGTCATGGGCATAAATTAGACACGTTTGCGATGATTAAGTATAATACATACTCGTATATATATAATCTCCCCCGAGGTTAAAAACTGCGAATTGTCATCCTTCGGCAAAAATATTTCCAAATGTCTCATTGACCTGGGAAGAACGGAGTCCGAGAACCTGTTAAAAATATTACTTAACATTTATGTATTTTTTTAAGAGTACATAATTCTCGTTTGTTTGTTTTTTTTTCTTTTATATCTTCATTTTATTTTTTTCTAGTACAATTTCAGAACAAACTGAAAAGAGCTTAAAAAGAAATTAAAAATAATAAAACATCCTATAACTCAATATTTTGATACCCACCATATTTAATTCCTTAGAACAGGCAATATGTCTAGCTAGAAATTAATATCGACCAGGCAAACATAATGCAACTTCAACTTACTTGTACCTCATTGATGATAAATTGATATGTTTTGCAAATACAAATGTTCCTAATGTAAATGTCAATGTAAATAAATAAATTAAAAAATAAAAATAAATAAATAAAAACAGCCGTTTACCAGGAGTCGTACGTTCACGGCTCATTAAAATGAGTCAGCATAAATGTACGGCTCGTTCATGAACGACTCATCGCTACTTCGCGTTCTGTAAGCTGGGAGGTTGTCGGTTTTGTGCGAACAGCGCACGGATATCACACGAGCTGCAGGCTGTGGCACTCGAGGCGGGTTTCAATTAATTTGACTACATATTTGTACAATTCACGCACGATTTTCCGCGTAAACAGATTTAACCGAACCTTACGCGTGGATTTTTGTATTAGAATTATTTATGGACAGCTCGGAGAGAGCTGTCGGGTGTCACACTAATCCCGCGCCGCTTACAAATATCAATGTATTATGTTTCATACTGAATACATAATACATTTCCATTAGCAGATCATTTTCACAAACACACCTTGTTTTGTGTGTTAAGCAAACTGCTGTATGTGTTTGAATTAAAGGCGGCAAACTCCGCACCGTTGGGAACGTTGCAATAGAGTCGGATGGGAAAATTTAACGCCTAGGAAAATATTAAAAATATGCCCTCACAAAAATCAACTGTTCAATTGAAGCTAATTATGCTGCGGCAACAATTAAGTCTATTGACGACACTTTCTTGAGGGTCTTTTTTACTTCACAACATTTTATTACTTTCGGGAACCGGAAAAAAAATCCAATGATAAATCAAGACACATATGAATCTCACTTTTTAAAAGTGATATAAAGTATTAAAATTACAAAAAAAAACTAGCCCGAAAACCTAATCTAAGGTAACCTAATTAATCATATATTTATGTTTGTTAATTAACCAATTTATATTATTAAAAAAATAGATTAGATTAAGTTACTAGACAATTTTAATTTTATTTTTTATTTTCGTACTCTTAGTCCCTTTATATCACTTTTACAAAATACTCATACGTGTGTTGAATTATCCGGTTACCGGTACAAAAGCTGTAATATTTCCTCCTTACAAAGGGTGTTTTAATTTTTTTTAAATTTTAATGTAAATCAAATTTAACAATATTATTATTAAGTTCTGCGAGAATTTTTAGTTTTTAATTATTGCGACGACTTATTTATATGATTTTATTTACTCCCACCCAATTCTAATTTAGACGGGTGTTTAAAATGATTATTTACTACCGGTAAAACCAATTTAGTAATATTAAAATAATAATTAAAATTATCTTTTCTGTGATGTTTTTACATTTATAATGTGATTTCCCCGTATTTAAATGACAATGTTTTCTTAATTGATTCATTTAAATGTACTGAGAAGTGGTGAATAAATAATTTAATCTAAGAGCCTTTCTTTCTATGTGTAAGGGTTTCGGCTCGTTGTTGTCACTTCTATGAGATATTCTGAGAATTTTGAAAAAGTGCTTTTATTATTATAACACCGTATATGTTATTTGAATCTAGTTGAGAAAGCCCTTCCCGTCTGCCCGATATAGGTAACGTTCCAGTCAGCGTGGTCACGTGGTGCAGAATTTAATAATAACATTACTAAATTTAATTTACATTAAAATTTAAAAAAAAAATGTAGTTCTACGAATTAAACACAAAAATGGTGTTTTAATGTTTTTCTTTACTTTCTAAAAAACACAAAGTGATGTGCGATATAAAAGAAACTGGAACAGGTTTGTAAGACGCCAATCAAAACACTTTAAAAAGATCATTAATTTAGTTTGCTTAATTTTTTTGCCTTCCGATTTTGAGGTTTTCAAAAATTTTGTCTGGGGCTAGTTTTTCGGTTGCTAACTCTTATTCCGGCTCTGTACTACAGTGTAGTTACTAAGTAGTTAGTATAGTGTAGTTAGAAAGCGATATAAAAATCAAATATTATTATCGTACCATCGGGCATCATATATTATAACAATAATTATAATTGAAATCTGTGATGAAACTAATAAAAAAATGTTGTGTACATAAAAAATACACATTCCTAGAATCTGGTGGATAAATTCTAACATAATAATAATAATAATAGTTATTTACTTGAAACAATGTTGTTAAATAATGTTAACAACAAAATATAAGAAAGCTTTGACTGCTCAACTGGGAACAAATCCCCCTTTAGGACTGTCAAATTGACAAGTTTAGTTCATGTTAAGTGCCATTATACTAAAATAGAAGGGAAAAAATCTAGTATTGACATAGTATGGTAATATAATATGTCTAGAAAAAGTATAATAATTAAGTATAAAGAGATGTGAAGAATAGTATAGAAAAAAAACAATTGTGTATACCAGATAATTTTAGTATAGTATAATAATTAATATAGAATAATATTTAAGTTCAAAGAGATAAGAAAAAAAAGTATAGAATAATCGTTTACACATACCAGATAATATAGTATAATAGTTAAGTACTTATGAAGAGATGAGAAAAACAAATATTATATAATATAATAATAATATAATAAGTGTTTATTCCGGTATGTGGGGAGGTTAGTGCAGTCCCACACATTCCATATAAAATATACATGCAATAGTTATAAAAAAATATATATATAATAATATATAAAATAATAATACGATAGTAGGTGAATATATATCACACATAAAACAAAAATTAAAAAATATAAATAAAATAACTAATAAAAATTTAAATACATCGAAATAACGTTTTTAAGGTATTGCGGCATTTAAGTTGTGAGGGGCCAATATCTTTCTCTAGTATGCGTCGATGCTGGAGGCTAGACTGAGGCGGGCCTCCATGATGAGGTTATTCCTGGAGCTGTTTATTCTTTCCCTCATTCCAGCCACCCTGGATCTTAAAAGAGCTGCAAAACCGAAAACTCGCCCCTCCGTGAACATACTGGAAGCGCTGCAGTATCTGGGGAGGCCAAACATTATGCGGAAGGCGTTATTATACTGTACACGAATTCTTTCCTTACTACTCTTTTTATAGTTTGCCCAGAGTTCACACGTGTACAACGTTGCGCAGAAGGCAAGGAAGAGAGTCCTTTTCACAGCGGTACTACAAGGGTGAAATCTTGAAATTATAGAGTAAACAATTATTATATGTGTTTGATAGGTACTGGTTGGTGCTATGAGGAAAAAAATGCGTTTAAAATTGAGTACTAAAAAAAGATAATATTATTGATAAGATTGAGTTACGTATCACTCAGCTTTATGAGCCGATGGCGAACATTAGGGATGCAGCCCAAAGAGGATGCAGCAAATAGTTAATAAAATATTATATTTTAATAATATATTTTATTCAGTACGTACAAAAAGTAACTTTAGTAAATTGTTTATAACCTAATGTTTGTCCCTTTCCTGTCCTTGTAGGTACCTACTTACTCATCTATAAAATACGTATATTCGTAATATATATAATATTCGTATATTTATAATAGAGAATGCAAAGGTAAATATGGAATGTATTACGACTACATGCACATTTTTAAAGATGACATTTGACTATTACGATTCCAGGCTGTTATTGGCCATCGATTCAAAGTGCATATAAAAGAAATGCATTTTTACGTATGAATGATGTTATAATCCATATTTATTTATTGTAACGGTGTTGAAACTAAGGGGAGATGTCATGTTAAAAGGAAGGAGGCCATGGTAGATAAAAAAAGTACAAAACTCCCATAATTTCATACAAAAATTAATTTTGGATTTGAGGCCAAAATACTCACCTAAACCTAATGATCTTTTTTTTTCATCAAAAAGTATAGTAAATATCTAGTACGGATTAAAAGTGATTTATTTATTTTTGTTTTACATTATGAAATATAGGCCATTAAAGGAATAGATTTTTCGCGATTTTAGAGGCACCTTTAAAAATTATTTGTGGGCTAACGGTGATGTAAAAAAATGTTTTATTCCGTATCCTTTGAAAATATAATGAAATGTAAAATAAAAAAAATAAAATTAAAATATATGAAAATAAGCATTATAGTGGACTTTAAATTAAATTAAAAATGACCAATTTCTATTGGAACACAAATTTGCTGTACATAATTTAAAATATCGACCCGAAAAAGTATTTTTTTTTTTTTAAATGTTTTATTTTTATTTACGTAATTATGTTTACATAGCAAATATGATAATTAAAAAAAAACAATAAACCCGCAAATAATATTCTAAGTTGCCTCTAAAATTATGATATTTTTTCGTGGCCTATATACTTCATAATTTAAAACAGAAATGAATAAAATACTTTTCATATGTACTAGATATTTACTAAACCTTTAATTAAAAAAAAATATGTCATTCAGTTTGGATGGGTATTTTGCATTCAAAATTAAGTTATTTATGAAACAGACAGCGCAGCCGTTCCTCTTAAGATATGTATTTATTTCATGAATGATATTAATTATTTCTAATTGGAATTCCATTTTTTTATTAAAAAACCATTGTAACTTATTCCACTTGTTTTATTTTCGACCGGAACGGTTTCACCCTATCACGGACATCTTCAGATTGGCACAATTAAAACTAAATCTATGGAGCGCGTCCATTGCTTTCTAGTATTGTTCATTTATGACTTGAAATTTGTTTTATTGCTGACGGTACGGCTTTACGATTATATTTAAAACTACTTTAGGGTTGGTTTTTTACCTTCTAGAAGACGGATTACATTGTGTCTGTTTACTTAATCTATGGGTTTAAAAAATATGTATTATGTCATTCGTGTCAGCTTTTATTTAAACAGATGATTATTTCTGGTTTTGTTTTATCCCAGTGATTTCCGTTTTGTTTGCTAACATGAGTTTTATAGCATTTAATGGGTCGATTTGTACAATATTGTATTACGTAATATGTGCACTAGGTCGAGTCAAAAATAAACAAGTGTAATAAAGTTACACAGGTTTTTAAATTTAAAAAAAAAAATAATATTTTAATGACATATTCATTCGGCCAGTATTATTCCATTAGCGAGCTATTATTACAAATGACATGTTTCTTTAATTGTGTTGATTGTTTCACACAATGACTTTGTGACGGACAGAGAAGCCATCTATCACAACCGAGCATATATACCAAATACCCTAGATGATAATACGCCCATCTTCCGAGATTTGATGGCAACATGCTACACTAGCGCCCCTAGCGCTCCGGAATCTATGAATTATTTTTTTTTCATCAATTTAATAGATTTTCTGTGAAATATATTGTTAATTAATTATAGAAATCGAAAATTCACAACATAAATATTAGGTAACCTACATATAATTTTACTGCTTTTTCGTTCATAGATATGGTAGAAGCTATTAGGTTTGTAGGTACTAACAGTTATAAGCCTAGCCGCTGGTGGTGAAGAAAAGTAAAAATACTTTAAAATTGAAAATAAATTCTGAGAATTTATTTTTAATTTCACATTTTTAGACTTCTTGTGGAACGCAATTCTTATCAAAAATACGCAAAAAAGTTACTCGACCAAATTTTACTAGAATACCCTGACTTATGACACACACATACTATATACGAGTATATATATATATTTTTTATAAATTTTGATTTATAATAGGTACTCGTATATAACTAATGGCTCCGCACAGCTGGGACGTTTGTAGTTTGTACGTTATTGACATTAAAAAACCTATACTAGCGACGCCACGGAGTGCAAAGTTAACCATGTCAAGCTGTTAAAAATATGGTGAAGCACAATAAATAATATAAATTTGTGTCGAACGTCTGGGCCCTTGGTCCATTCCAGAATAATGTATTAACATAATTATATTGTCCTAACTTGTACGGGGCCGGACCAAAGCGAAAAATAAATGTTTGATGTTCGTAACTGGCCCGGCCCCGCTAGCCAAAAAACACGTTACCTAGTCATTTTACTTTTGTGCAAATAATGAAATATTGTGCAGTTGGCGGGGAGTGTCCCGTCACTGCTTTTTAAGAATGACAAAATAAACGAAAGAGCGAGGCAACGCGGTGCGAGGGAGATAGGTGTCGTCGTATAAACTTTCGCGACCCTATCGGCACGGAAATGTGCCGATAGCGTCGCGAAATCTCAACCAGAGCGCTCGGGTTAGTGGCTGGCTAGGGGTACAAATAGACAGCAAAAACGGCTATTTGTCAGTCAGTCAGCGACTCTCGCCTCGAAAACACTTCTTCACCTCGAGTGCCCCACCTCGCTCTGCCTCTACCGACTTGCTTTCTTCTTCATTCTGACCACCGCTGACCCTGGACCCCTCCCGGACTACCACTCTGCTCCATGCTATGCTCTGCGCGCATTGTCCGTGGTTGACTCGAGGCTTTGGATCCAGTGGGTGGCGATAGTCCCGGGGAGGTCCAGAGCAGCCGATGGTCAGAAAGAAGAAGAAGACAAGTCGGTAAAAAGTCAGAGCGAGGGGGGCGGTCTAGGCAGAGGTGTTGTCAGATCGGTGGTTGCTGCTTGTCTAGTTATTTTTTGTTTATGCAGAGTATTTAACGTCGCCTGCGCGACATTTGGAATTTGGGATTCGCTGAGCTATTGCGTTCAGCGCATGTCCGACGAACCAGTTCTCCCGTCTCTCTCGCTCTGCCGTCCCGACATTTTTATTTAATTATTCCACATTTCAAGCGGTCGGTGGGAACACATTTCCCAACTTCCTAAATAAACATAGTTAAGCAAGTGGAATATAACAAATATAATTAGTTAATTGCCGCGTCAAAAACATTGCGGGAGAGGTGAACATATCCGACGCAAGTCCCATGTACCGAATGTGAACGCAGTGAAAGAATAAATAATACTCATTTTTATCGCATAATAAGTAAAGCTATGTATCATATATTACTATTAATATTGAATAGACATGGCTCCTATGGATCTTTATATAGAAATAAGATATTCTTGGTGACATATTTACCACCAAATTAAGTAACCTTGGAATTTGAATAAAATGGGTTTATTAAATGAAAATACTTTTCATATTATAAAACAATAACTTCTTTTATTGGCATTTCATCAACAGTAAAAAAACAATAAACAATAAAAATAAGAAAAAAATAACAATAAACTGACTTTGATAGTGGAATCATTAATTGTTATTGCGTTTAATTAGTAGAAGTATTTAAAAAAATTAAAGTAAGTCAAATTCAATATTGTTATTATTAAGTTCTGCAAGTATTTTAGTTTTATTATTATTATTATTATTATTATTGTGACAGCTGTTTCGGCGTTAAAAGCTATTTTCAAACTGATGAACCTAATAATAACATTAAATTTAAAAGTGGAATCAGTTTATTTCTCAAAAACATCACCAAAGCGCCATTCAATACTTGAATGTACTTGTGAATGCCGCACAAGAGTCCCAACTGCCCGGAGTCAGTGGGACTATGGAATCTCCAATTGGTGCATATGAATTAATATACAGTATTCTCACATAGGCCCGAGGAAAATTGTTGTCCCCAAGGCCTCCTGTGTGGAGTGGAGTTAATGTTTAAAAAAATGTTAGGATACAAAGGGAGTAAAGAGAAGTCAATGGGGAAGTATGTGAGTATTTGGTAAAGCCATTTCAAGCGACGTTTTAATTTTGAATAGTGGTCTTTCAACAGGGCGTTTCATACTCAGAGTATCTATCACTCTGTAATTTTACTTCACAGATAGAAGGTACAAAATAAAAGTAAGAAGGAGAGGGGTAAACAATCGTTATCACTTTGCTGACCGTTTTTAATTCCTAGATGACTTGGCAAATCAAGTAATATTTAATGATTGAGCGAGTGTATGGGCGGGTCGGTCCACTTGAAGTCCTCCTGGTAGGTGATGTAGACGAGCCAGTAGACCAGGTTGAGGAAGCCGAAGGAGCCGGGGAAGAGCACCCTCGCGGCGCGGTCTATGTGAGACACGCTGTTGATGTGGCGGTTGGCGCCGTGTTTTCCGTTTTCTGCAATTAGGATAGCAGGAGTGGTAGAATATTGTACTATCAGGAGCTCCCTGCTATTTTTTTTAATATATATTTTAACTCCAAATGGGGATGCTGTGCGAGGGTTTTTTCGAAGAAAGGAAGTAGTGAACATGGGTCTCAAAGAGATCCGAGTGATTGGAGGGGGGAAAATCAACCGTTTTTCAGATTGGTCAAAGGCGTGCTTTTTAATTAAATCGCAAAATTTCGCCAGTGTCAATGACAATGACTTACCGTGGTTGGTAAAAGGCTTCGAATCACGTGGTATATTTCATTCGAGGCTCGAGAAACCAAATTGTTGTGAATTGTCACCACCCACCTGCCTCCCGCTGGCGCTGTCGTCTGAAGTTATCGTTCCCCATAAGGCAGTACAGCAGCTGTCTCCACTGCGGCACCTTGAACTCGGTCTGCGTGGTCCTCTCCATGGTGAGGCGCACTCCACCCTTGTCCGGGGAGCCCGAGCAGGCGGTGGACTGAAAGATATTGCGAACATTATGGTGCAATTATTATTTTAAAAACTCTATTTATTTATTTAAGGAACGTTTTAATGGCCTTTTTAATAATATGTAAATAAGCATATAGTCATCGTGAGTGTTGTAACACTGAATGTTAATTATATAATGTCTTCACACGATTGGTATCATTTTGTGACGTCATTATTAATAAATGAATTTCAAAATATACTTAGTATTCACCAGTTTATAAATAAACATTGATATCTACATGTTTCGAAAGCGATGCTTTCATCGTCAGGAATGTATGAATACTAAAAAATATTTACTATTATTATTATTATTTTTATTGTTTTATTTATATTACTATTTTTAGAGGTTCTGTAAATATTTTTTAGACAATTATTTTAAACATTCTTTCAACACAATTTCATAACTCAGCGTTTAGAAAAACAAATTGTTTGTTTAAAATATTATTTATTTTGTGATAAATAAGATAGAAATTATCTCAACACTTAAAAAAATAGAATAATTAATAGCCGAAATTTTTTTAAATAAACTGTTTTTCAAAATTGAATAAAAATATGCAATTATTATTAAATTTTAAACAAACATAGAGTTCTCAAAAAAAAACCTCTGAACAAACGTCCGCCGCACACATGTTTTCCATATGAGATGAGATGATTGAGATGATTTTTCAAATAAAAATTGTCCAAATACTATTATTATTATATTTTCATATGAAGCGGTAACTTGGTGATGTGACATTATAATTTATAAAATAAAACAATAACTTTGTTTTACATCACTTTTATTTATACTTTAGCCGACCGGGTTTCGCTACTACGATGATTCACCGGTTAGTTACGGTCCCGTTATCAAATGCTAATTTTTCACTAGAACTATCCATAATTAAACAAATTTCAATAAATAACGGTTATCATGAAAACTTAGTCATTAACATACTAAATAAAAAAACTAAAAAAAATGTCGTCAAATAAGTTTTTATTCAACAGTACCCCCCCTAATAATAATATAACAAATAATAATAATCAACCGTATCAATGGCGTAGAATCTTATATATCAATAACTTTTCCCAACAAAGCATTAAAAACCTTCCGTCAGAGATTAAACCAGCATTTTACACAAATAATAGTTTAGGTAAATTTTTAATTAACGGAAAAGATAAAGAAGACAGTTTAGGCCACTCAGGCATTTATTCACTTCAATGTAATGATTGCCCGGCGTTCTATGTAGGCAAAACGTCGCGTACTGTTAATATCCGTGTAAAAGAACACTTAAGATGTCTAAATAATAATGGTTTCTCCGAATTTGCTAACCATCTCTTAGAAACAGACCACACATTCGATAAAAATACAGGCACTAGTTTACTGCATAAAAATGTAACCGGCATTCGATTAGATAACCTAGAAGCATTAGAAATAAGGAAAGCAAAAAACACTAATAGTAGACTAATAAATAATCAAATAAATTTAAATAAAAGTCCAATCTTTAAATTATTCCCAATAAACAAAGTACATTCCCTTCCCGATCAGCAGGTACCTGCTGATCTCCCACCCTTGGCCCTTCACTAGCCTGTTTGTATCATTCCATAACACATGTGCATCTTAGTTCATAGTTTAGTTGTATACTGCCCTGAAGAAGCTACGGTAGTAGCGAAACCCGGTCGGCTAAAGTATAAATAAAAGTGATGTAAAACAAAGTTATTGTTTTATTTTATATATTATTATTATCCTCTCATGCGTACAATTCTACCACTCTATATATCCAAGGGATCTGTAGTGAGGAGTCATTTAAAATGGAATTGAAGCTTCTTGGTGAGGTTTATGGATATATAGGCTATGTAGATACCTTTTACATATGGATACTATTATTTAATAAGTAGTTGTGTGTGTGTGTAGGATACTAACGATGATGCAGGGCCTCTGAGGATTGCTGCTCCTCCGCCTGACGGCCAGCTGCTTGGCGGCCAAGGGGTCCCCCCCGGTCTCCTCGATTAGCTCCTCCCACTCGTCGTCGTCTATCTGGATCTCTCCGGAGCCGACCTTCCAACGGAGGAAAACCAACATCGTTATTTAATGTCATATCTGCTTTGAAAAACAACGACACAATTACTTTTTGTGTATTAAGTACGTCATTCTCATTAAAAATGCATTTTGTTGTGGTTTGAGTAATTCACTTATTTACATAATATAGTAATTATGCAAAAAGAGGAATAAGTATTCATTTTAATTATAAATAACGATAGTTACGAAATTACAAAACTAATATCTGGAATTATTCCTATTCTTTTTTATTTCCTTTTTTATAACTTTTCATAATTTTTCGTACCAATTATTTATATGCCTACATAGATTACAAAAAAAATCCTGTTTACTGTCGTCAGTCAGTGACATACACAGCTCTTACATTATTTTTTTATTCCAGAATTTAATATTTAGTTATTAATTAATTTTATATTTAGAAAATAATAATTTTTGCACCTATTAAAAAGAATATAATTTTTATCCAAACATTCAATTTAAATAAAATATTGTACAATGAGGTAACAGTGGTAACAGTCACCTTCGTAAAATAATGAACGCCGGCAAACTCCAAAAGTGTTGCGATGCAGTACCCGAAGCTCATGAGCAGGAACCAGTCGAGCGCAGTGGCGTAGCGCACCTTGGGCAGGTCGGTGCGGGAGTCCAGGCTGATGGTGGATAGGGTGAGGACAGTGGTAATGCCCAGCCCCACGCGGTCCGAAGTAGCCTCGCGGTGGATCCAGAAGGACACCCAGGAGAGCACCACGATCAGGATGCAGGGCACGTACACCTGGATCAGGAAGTAGCCCGTGTGGCGGGACAGGTTGAAGGACACTTGGAGGACGGAGAAGTCTCCTAGAAACAGTCGACAATGATAGTGACAGTGACAGTTATTAATGCAGTAGCTGTAATACTTGCGGAAACAGTGTAAGAGTCAGTGACAGTGTATCTATAAATATTTATTGAATTAGGTGTAAAAACTTCTGTTTATTTATTTAGTATTATTACGCCAGACCCTGGCCAGGTGTAAATGGAATGCGACGTTCCGGACAGCGCATTACCGAGACACTGTATTATTTATCTAGCTATTTATACTCGTATGTCTATTTTACCTTAGGTCCGTTGACGCGCACGGAGCCTATGAATCAAATTAAAAAAAAAAATCGCGTTAGAATAAATAATATTTTAATGAGTTGCGCGATAAATGGAACAACTATTACGCATTATCGACAAAATCCCCGCGTGACTGAGACTGAAGTAATATGAGAACAACTACAATAAAATACCATTTATGACAATACCTCCAGCTTTTGGCATTTGATGGCAACATGCTACACTAGCGCCCTCTAGCGGCCCGAGTTGGACGAACTGGGTTTTTCATACATTTTATGAGATTTTCTGTGAAATATATTCTTAACAAATTACATAAATCGAAAATTTAAAAAAATATATGTTAGGTGACCTACAGATGATTTTACTCATTTTTTGCTCATGCACACATATTTTTTAAAGAGGCTATTAAAATTGTATTCACATTAAAAGCCTCGCTGGTCACGTTTCATTTGAGATTTGTTAATATATCTTCAATGATTAAAAAAATATTACAATGAGGTTTATAAACTTCAATAAGTTATACAAATAAAATTTGAAAATTAATTCTAGATTTGTAGAAAAAGTCAATAGATGTCCCGTATAAATAAAAATTGGATCGGTATATCCGAAACACTATCTAGAATGCAAAAAATTCGGGTAGAATCTTGTAGTTAATATTCAGAGATAGCTGCCAAAAATATTTTGGAATTAATTGAAGATGATATTAACAGTTCTTAAATTGAACAATGATATCGATAAAAATGACGGAACTCCAGATGAGAGACAGATGAGAGTCACAGATGCGATTGTTACTTTTTTTATTTTCTGTGTCTTTTCTGTTTCATATTTCATTTGAGATTTGTTAATATTATCAACATTTTTATATTTTTTTATTTCATAAGGCACGAAATTTAAAACGATATTCCAGGCGCCATTTGCCTTGCGTGGTGCGGCAAGTGGAATACACAATGACAGTGAATATTGCATGATTTCAGTAAATATTTTTAATTATTCCGTTCACCGAAAGGCTTATTTCGATGCTGTACAGTGCTGGCTCCCGTATATCGATATTATGCAGAATCAGCGGGGCTTTCCTTAGTTTAATAGAAAGAAAACCAGGTACTTACTTTGTGTTTTAAAAACGGGCATTACTCGGATTCTAGGCTTCCCATCGTTTAACAAAAAGAAAACCAGGTACTTACTTTGTATTTTAAAAACGGACATTACTGGGATTCTAGGCTTTACATCGTTTATTAAAAAGAAAACCAGGGGCGCTATTCCCGTTCTTTTTAAGGAAGATTCCTTACGTTTTTCACTAGGGTTAAAGGCTTCTTGATTACCTGCGGAATTCCGGTGAGATATAGTAAAAAGATCCTAAATAGATTGTCAAGAGATTATTTGAAAACACAAATTGATGAAATATCTTCGAGTGACACAAGATTTTGAACTAAAACTTTTAAAAACAATTACATTATATTATAATTCATTTTAATACATTTTTATTTTATTTTTACATATCATAAATAAGCCTTCTAACGAAGAATCACGTTTTATAAAAAGATACTTACCTCATTAGATAGTAATGACCTTTTTTTGTCTGTAATTCTAAAAGTGACATTTGAATTTGTGCCGACTTGACGTGAATTGTCAAAAATGTCAACATCTATATAATGTTTAATAATGTTTACTAGCTAATTATGTTTAAAGTAAATAATAACGTAATTGGTAACATACTTAATATTAAGTTTTTCTCTTGTTAAAACAACGTAAATATTGAGTTTTTCTCTTGTTAAAACATCGCAAATATTAACATTTTTGATGAATGTCGCTCGCTAAATTCAGCTGACAGCTGTCATTCGATAGAACCGGAACCGCAGTTAAGTAAGAAGCCTTTAACCCTAAGGAAAAAGTTAAGGAATCTTCCTTAAAAAGAACGGGAATAGCGCCCCAGGTACTTATTTTTTATTAAAAAACGGACATTACTGGGATTCTAGGCTTTCCATCGTTTGTTAAAAAGAAAACCAGGTAGTTACTTTGTATTTTAAAAACGAACATTACTGGGTTTCTAGGCTTTCCATCGCTTATTAAAAAGAAAACCAGGTACTTTTTTTTTTTTTACATGAATACCGCAGTATTACTTTGTATTTTAAAAACGGACATTACTGGGTTTCTAGGCTTTCCATCGCTTATTAAAAAGAAAACCAGGTACTTACTTTGTGTTTTAAAAACGAGCATTACTGGAATTGTAACTGAATTTGCAGGCATTACGGATACATTAAAGCATTTACAAAATAATAATTGGCTATTATTTTTATGATTAAAATATAAGTCCAAATTATCTGGTGTTAGACTCACCCTCGCGTCTCGTAAACGTGAAGTTTCTGTAGGGGAAACTCATTAGGTCGAATTGGGAGAGAGTCATTCCAGGCACAAAGGTCACGCTCTCTGAGTTCTGCCACTGGTACACTAGCTGCTGATTAGTGTAGGCATCTGGGGAATACAACAATAAAGCAAAGCACAAAATGTGTAAGGGATGTTGGTAGATATAGACGATGTTTTAGATGGGTAGGTAGCATCGGAACCACGAAGATTTCGCCGCTTCCAATATGTCGTCCCTAGAAAACCATAGAATATCATTTTGAAGAATTACCAGATCTTATCGACCCCATTTCTTTCAGAGTACCAGGTTAAGTGAGCACTTTAAAAACACTGTCAGTTTGAAAAATCTCTCAAAACCTTTAAATCTAATGCGCGATGGTTATTAAACACATCATTTTCTTCGGTACGATCCATTCGATTTTCTCTCCCTCTCCCCATGAGACGAGTGGCGTACAGTCCCATAAAGGCTGAAAAGCTGTACCTACCATAAGGAAAATGAACCACAAGAAGAAATTTTAGAAAAATTCAAAAAGGCGACAAATTTGAAAACAAAACGATTTTTTTTCCATTCCCACCCTCACATATTCAGTTGGCCATAACACTCAACGGAAGATGATAATAAAACGGCCATTTTAAAATATTCAATGCATAATTCATACCTGTACTTGAAATACTACACACAGCATACCTTTGATCATAATGTACGAGAATGAACCCTATGTTACCAATGCTTGTTAAATTTAGTTTTAGGAATAACACTCAAACGGTTGTTTAATTGGTATAGTTTTAAAGTTTTCTATAATATACCTACCCACCTACATAGTTTTACAAATAAACTGTCAATCTCCGAAATAACTTGAAAAATGGTACTTACAGCTTCCCAGAATTAGTGGACACGATTGGCGGTCCATCGGAAAGTTGCGAAGCTCCATTGGACATTTGGCTTTTATGGTCAACCTGAAATTTTTTTGTTTGTTAAATAAGCTAACCAAAATATCCCTCTTTTTGTCATCTTATTATTTCAAATACAGCGCGAGGTTATATCGATTATTTTTATTGGTTTCATTATACTAATATGTAACCACAATAACCTCATAGAATAAAGAATGTCTCCTTCTTGACTGATCCTGAGCAGTTTATTTGGCACCGTGATGGTGTGAACATAGGAGTGCTTCCCGTTGTAGAAGTAGGTGTCTGGTCTCCAGATTCTTTCCAACATCTTGATGGAGAGCGACAGGGACTTGATGGGCCCGTGGAAACTCAGCCTCGCGTCCCTCCAGTACTGCCGAAAGTAGCAGTCCATGGAATAATCCTGGAAGACAAACAAAATATTTTGGAAATTACTAACATATAGTTATGGAATATTACGGTGTACTTTTTAATTGTAAATTTTTGCTTTTTGGCGTAACTCGCATAAAAAAGATTTTATTTTTTATACGTCATGCAGTTTATAAGAAGATTTCTGGTTAATAGTAGAAAGATTTTTATGAATACCATGTCTAATTCGGAAACTGGCCCCATGCTTCTAATCAGCATATTTGTTTGGACGACTGTTGGCAATCCTGAGAAGTAAAAAAACGAGTTTTTAGTACTTGTGGAAACTAAAGCGAAACAAATTAGCGTTAGAATATACGATATTTTTCGTTTTTACGTCTAACTACAATAAAAAGTATGTATATTATCATATTTAATAAAATTCTGGTGTTTAATTATGTAAACCCTTAACAGTCATTTCGCTTTTAAAAGCCATTAATATACTGCGGCTGTGCCACCTACATGTAGATCATGTTTTTTTCTAATAACTGACTTATTTTGATTTCTAGAATACTTAAAAATTACATAAGCTAAAACAGAACTTCATCATAACGACAATTGACGAAAAAATTATCATGTCCATTTAATGTTAGTTTATTTACCTTGTCCGTGGGTAGGTAATTGTGAATTTTCATAATTTTTCAGCAGATTCTCAAGCAGCATGGTTATATTTTTCGAAACGATGTTATTCAGAGGACTCCTTTTCGTCTCAGATTTAATCATGGACATCCCATCTGCGTCATCGATAATGTACGCAGAATTATTGACGTTATCCCAATTCCAGTTGGTAACGAGTTCGCTCTTCGCCTCGTGCCTCATCTTATCGCCTTTGTCAAATCTCATGAAACTAATGATGGTTGTGTTCTCCGCCTCATCCAAGCTTACTCCATTATTTAAGTCATTATCGTCACTACGATCGGCCAAAACTTTTCTTCTCAATGCCCTTTTTTCTCGGAAATAAAAGTTGTTCAGTGAATTTTTGAAACCGTGTTTTGATGAGTTATTCTTGTCGTGTTTTTCGTCTTTTTGTTTACCCTTTAATAATTCAAGAGAATTATCCTCCTCTGGTTTATTAGCTTCAGTGCTGTAGAATGGAAAGAGGTAAAAGTTTTTGTACGAACTCAACGATATGTTTATGTTATTGTTTGTCACGTGAATTTTTTTTAGCGAAGTTGAAGTTTGGACGTTGTGGCTCATAGATATCCTTAAAAAATATTAATAATATATTATTTCAATAAATGCATACTGTGAATACTACTCCACATTATTTGGAAAGCAAACATGGACTCTCAACAAGATCTTTGTGACAAAGATGGCCATCACACAAAAGTCATGCTAGTTATCTCCTTGCTTGATAGAAGTACTGATGTGTAGATTAGAAAAAATACAAAGATGTTCAAGTTCAAGTTTTAGTGTCGATAAATCAACGTTTATTGAAATAACATTTCATAGTATCATACAATACGGCATGTTTAAATATAACTACAATATATTTTGCATAATTATATTATTGTATGGTGTACATATTCCTACCTCACTAGGTGAAACCTGTTCTATCACTATCTCCACTGTTGAGTGGGTCTATTCTGGGGACATAATAGACATGGACAGATTCATTCGCTGTAGTGAATCGGTTCAGTCTTATGAATTTGTTCATTTAATTAATTCATTTAAAAAAAATCTAATAATAATAAAATAAAATAAATAAAAACCGGCAACTTTTTCGCATCGCAAATTGCGGTAGTGTTGGAAATAATATTTAAAAAAAAAAAACACGAAAATAACAATCTTGCTCACCTAGATAATAAATAATACGAAACATATATATACAACTCAATGTAGTGAAAAATGGTTTCGGTTTAAAACACAATATAAAACTAAAAGTGAGCGACCCTCACAGAAAATAAAGGATGAAATCACTATAATGTTGTTATCATGATACTGTACGTTAGACGGAGACCTGCATTATATAATACCTTCGGCAACTTTGCGGCGCCGCCCATAGTATACGTGCAGTGCCTTACGAATTCGGTTGCAGGCCTAAGGAATCAAGAATTAATTTATCTGTCAAACTGAGAATTATATCGAGTATGTCATAAGATTGAATCTGTTCATTTGATTTATTCATTAAATTTCGCCCATTATATAACACATTACATAACACAGTCGTTGGAAGTTGGAATAAGGAACTCCAGTTTAATTTAAAAAATATATAAATTATCAATAGTGACGTTCAAATTTAAAGACCAGTATATTTAGTTTTTTTTCTAAAGTTAGTTTTCATGTTTAAAATAATTTTTTAAAGACCGCAAAAACGCTCCTATGGCCGGTAAGTTTTGATCAGTTTTGAGGTTAGAATATATTATATTCATGGTAAACCATAAATAAACATAAGTAATAAAATTATGTCCCCTTTTAGAAACTTTAACTCAAAGAATTATAATAGTATTGACCATTAACATTATCCTAATATCCGTATTGATAATTGGTTTGCTCTATAATAGTTGTTTATATTGAACAACAATTATAGAGCTTAAAATCACCCAAATTACGTTAAAAAATTTCCAAAACTAAAAGAATACATGTTGTAAATACAAAACATCGAGAAATAAAAAATTTCATACTAATCCAACAACAGAATGCTCACGTGACGTCAGATATTCCAAATGCAATGGTACCAACATAATACGGTGTTTTGATGAGCTGATTTTTTATTCACTTTAAATTAAAATTTCTACATATAATTATATATATATATTATTACATATATTATATATAATGATAGTTATATATTCAGAATCGTCGTTTGCTGATCTACATGGATACATATTTTTAAAGTCATTATATTTTTAACTGGAGTTCCTAATTAAAATATCATCGGAGGGCATAGATAAAACAAGAAATAGACTATGAAAAATTAATATTTAATATTACGATAGTCGCACAGTAATTTGGATTTTAAACCTATTCTAATGTGATTTTTTTTATCAAGCTCTTCACATAGTTCTTAGGATATATAGGGTACATTATTACCCTTTATTTCTTTCTTTATTTATGAA